>CM029359.1:1623746-1663679 GCA_017140985.1 Hormaphis cornu | reverse complement strand
AAAATTATTATTTAATTAGTAAACTACTGTCAAAGTTAATTATCATTATGTTTAACGATTTAATATAAAATAATAGTCAGCTTTGAAAATACGAGTAATCTGACTCGCTTGTCTTGTCGCGTAGTGTGTTTTTACACGACGTCGGTCGAAAAAGGCTTATTCATCAAATTCCTTTCGACCGACGTTCCCACGATTCTCACCCAGAACATTTTTAAATTTTTTGCAAAATTTCACAAATCCAAAATTATTATTTAATTAGTAAACTACTGTCAAAGTTAATTATCATTATGTTTAACGATTTAATATAAAATAATAGTCAGCTTTGAAAATACGAGTAATCTGACTCGCTTGTCTTGTCGCGTAGTGTGTTTTTACACGACGTCGGTCGAAAAAGGCTTATTCATCAAAGTCCTTTCGACCGACGTTCCCACGATTCTCCTTACATAAAAAATTAATATAATCAAATAAAATACTCTTACATTCTCATATTACAGAGGCTCCTAACAGCGGAAAGACAACAAGGTTGAAGGCACTATTATTTTTCTGCGACTGTACAAGTCTATTAAGTTAATTATCATTATGTTTAACGATTTAATATAAAATAATATTCAGTTTTGAAAATAATATAAGTATATATATATAATATAATGGGGAAGGTAGGTGGGGTGATATACGCTAGAACGGTTCGGGTATGATATAGTGGGAAATTATATACTTACAGATAGAGAAAACAATGGGCTCAAAAAGTTTTTTTCCTACAAAGATCCAATACAAAATGGATCCAAAATTTTTTCCGGCAATGATAGCTTATCAACTGATAAGAGATAAACAACATGTGAAAAGATAAGAGATTATTATCAACTGATAAGATATATTATGTAAACAATAACGGGTGGCGGGTGCAGCAGGGTGCTGCTATGGGGTGCTGCTATGCTGCGGTGCTGCTATGGGGTGCTGCTATGCTGCGGTGCTGCGGTGCTGCTATGGGGTGCTGCTATGCGGTGCTGCTATGGGTGCTGCTATGGGGTGCTGCTATGGCCCAGAACCTACCAAATCATACTACTCGTCATGACGAGAAGTAGGTATAGTCTGGCAGTTGTAACTTTTAGATTCTACAATCATTGCTTTTGAAATGATGTATTTTTTGTTGAAAACGCTTTTCATGAAGTAGAATCACTTTAATCATTTTTACACGTAATACCTACATCTGCGTTACAAATAACTTGATATTATTAATTTTTATACATTATCAGTTAACAAGATACGTGTAAAAATAAAAAACAAATAAATATAGATTTTGACAGTTTCTGAGTAAAACATAGAAAATTATGTTCTTTATTTTTATAGATAATTTTTAATTTCCAGTTTAAAATCTCGGTTATTAAATGAAAGCTCATGGGATGCCTGTAACTTCATAAAATCTAAATAAAATACGTTCTGACTCTGTTACAAGTTTTGAAGGTAATATCAAGGCTTGAACGGTTTTGGGTTCGTGTTGTTTTATGTGTTTACTTCGCACTTGTTTTTAGTTATCAGTTTATTGAGTGTATGATAAAAATTTGGGTTCAATTACTTGTGCAGAACGAGTTCCGGTCGCCAAAGTTCGTAGTTTGACAAATGCAGTTTCGAAATGTTTTTATAATTCTTTGGATCCCAACTTATTCTGTTCTCAATCCATTCCTGTAAGAAGATCAAAATATAAAATATTATTAATGATTTACATCGTTACTTCAAGCATCGTTTCAGCATACAAAATTAATTATTCGTTTTTTCAAATTTCCCTTTTTATCAACTAAATAACAATATTGTTTCAATCATTGTTTTTATTTGTATATACTTCAACGTTTTATTAATACATAATACATTGCTAGATAATTATTCTTCTGGAAAGATATATTCTATTTTAAATTAGTGATCAATTTTCGATCAAAATCTAAAAAGTTAATATCGTCTAGGTATATTGGTGACTCAGATTATATGTATATACGTCTTCAAATAATTTCTAAGATTTTGTATTTATTATTGAAAGATTAAACATTTTTAAAAATATAAATGTTTACTTTAAAAACTTTTTAAATCAAATAATGAAAAATCAAACAAATATACTCACGATGTCTTATGTTTAGGTAATCGTCAAACTAAATCGATTTTTATCAAGAAAAATTTGATGTAAATATATGATGTGCAAATTTTTAAGCCCAATAAAATTTTACTGATTAAAATGGATTGTGTTTTTTTAAATGTAAAAACTTATAAGATCGCACTTAATTTGTAACTATTCGTTTGTGATTTTTTACTGCTATAAAACATATATTGTCATTAAAAAGAATTTAAAATTATTGTACTTACAAAAGTAGCGTATCCTTGAAGCGTGAGCGTTGATGTCATGATGTCCTGTTAAAATAATTGAAAAAAAAACCACTACAAAAATTTGCTATAGCGTTCTATTATCATTGTACGGTTTTTTAATCATTAAAAAGATATTAAAAATAAAATAATCTAGTGACATTTTTACAAAACTAAAAGACTTTGTTAGTTTATTAATAATTGATATAATAAACTGTTATATACTATAATTGTTATAGTAAAGAGTTTTTTATCATCTATTAAATCTTATGTTAATCTTTTATTATTATGATTTTTGATTTTGAGTTAAAAAAATCAGATTTAGTAAATATATTTATAGTTCTTTCGGTAATTCGAGAGGAGTAAACAATGATATATTTTTTCAGTTGTACAGATAGTACGAGTACCAGTCACCATTACTGTCAAAGTTTGCAAAAAGTAAGTGGTGTGCTGTCGTTAGGTCTTTTATTTAAAGAGTTATATTTTACGATTTAAAAATTATCTATATTATATATGATTATCTATAAGTAAAACATATATTTTTTTCTAACTTTTTCACTTAAAACGAAGATACGGTGACATTATAAGCTTTAGACCAATCCACTAGACCGACTTACCAAGTGCACAAATTTGAAATCGCTAGAAATCTCTACAATTAACTTTTTTTCATTGTTCAACGGTGGGTTACCGACACCAAACGCACCACGGTTTTTTAACACCTCTTTTTTGAGTCGTTCCGTGTACGTTAAAAATTTGTCCACCTTATCGGTGTTTTCTAGAAAAAAAAAAAACAACCGTGTTCTTTTGTATCAAAAAATTATTTCTAGTTCTATCAATAAATATGTTGGCTGTTTATCTTTAAGTATGTTCATCATTCAACCTTTTTTCGACAAAGTTTCCGAAACTTTTCACTCGATGTCAAAACATGTGCTTTAATGGTAAATGTATCAAACAGTTGAAAAATAAACATCTCAAACGCACTGTAGTCGGTAAACTATACTATATAATTAATATTATATAGTATCTCAATCGTGTTGTACCTGCAGACGCTGTGATCGGATGACATTTGTAAAACCATTTGCAGACTACACCGTCCCAGGCGCTAAAAGCGAAATATTTGACCGGTATCGGTTTCGAGTCCATCCAAAACATGAATGGCAACGTTTCGCCTACTTTGCCAACTTCGATGATTCCAGTTTCCTGGGTCACTCGTATCCAAAAACCAACGACACTGTTCGCGTCCAGTATTCTGTTGTTCAGTGTGATCACCGACTTAGTCCTGCACGTCCACAATGAATTAAGACAAAAACAAAACTAAATTCTTCTATTAGTTACAGACATTCGTCATTCACGTGAATTTGTTTAAAGCATACGTTAAAATACTTAAAAGTTAAATGAAAACTTTCAATTATTTGATTTGGATCCGACTAAATTTAAGGGTGATTTATTTAAGTTTGTGATAATTTAAAAAATATATATGTAATGTATAGTTAGGTACTCTGATAGCGTATATTGATTTAGAGCTCGAAACGAGGAAATACTGCACCAATTATTTTTTTATAGTTAAGAATTCACATTTCTTTTGATCGATTCATCTTAGTCGGGACTCGCGTTGGAGGCTGTGCAGGCAATCATAATAATATCCCATACTCAATGTAAGTATACATTTAGGAAAAAAAAAAAAACTATGGATACATATTTTAAATGTAGACTACGTTTAGTGATTTTTGTTTGTAGACTTATGACTAAAAGTAGTCAAACCTAAACGAAACGCATCATAGGCATACAAATGTACACTCACGTCGATATATTTTGAAAAATTTTTGTGATAGTGCCGTGCTTACCTGCTGGACCTTCGAATTTCAGAGAAACTGTTTGATCCTCCTCCCAGTACGATTTCGTATCCGAAAGACGAAGGTTCCGCGGTCAGCATGACGTGCGCATTGCTCGCAGCCTGCACATAAAATCTTAACATCACGCTACTATGGTTTTCGTTGTCGGTGGCGTCCGTCGTATCGGTTATATTGTAAAAATTATAATACCTGTAGCCTTGGGTCCATGTCGACCGCAAACATTTTTCGTCTACAAAAAGTCAATAGAGTGGATTGGAAATCTATTAAAATTTGTTTTTTTCTCAAAAAATTAAGGCTGGAACAAAAGAGAGCACCGCGCAGATTGCGAAAACAAACGACGTAAGTACCTACCTACTTTTAAAATTTTTTTAGTTTCAATTTTTTTTCCCGTTAATTTTTTTGCATGTTACTCTGATCATTGAAAATAATAAATTAGGTCCGAAATAGTAATTGGATCCAGGCGCAAGTCTATGGTTTTTTATTTGCATTGTGAGTTGTTCTGAAAGTTTTTATGAATATGTATTGACTAGGTTGAAATTAGCTTTTTTTTTTTCAACTTTATGAGCAATGAATCTACGTATATTATTGCCTTGATACCACTTTTTATCCACTGTACTGTAATAATTTACCCATTTCATCTACGGTTATGTATTTAATTTTGTGTTTAAATTTATTCTAAACAAAACTTTTTGTTTTAACACATATCTTAAAATAATTTTTAGTCATTGAAATTACGCACACTAACTCGAAACTAAATTTTTAAGGCGAGTTGAAAATGTCATTTCATTTCGGTAAAGGTTTTAACAATTGTATTACCGTTGATGTCGAATTCCGCGTTGCAAACTGACGTAAACAAAACCAAGAGATTCACGAAAGTCCGAAACATGATTCAACTAAAAATGAAAAATATTCTCTTAAAACTTGCGTTACGTCGCTGTTAACGACGTTCAATCCACGTCGTTCTGTAAAAACTGTGTTTTCGAGTCTGTCATAAGCGTTGTACTCCAGTACAATATCAACGATAACGCAATGTCATAATATAATAGTAGTGGTCGTTCCGGTGTTCTCGTTTGCGCATAGGGTGATCGGAATTCAAACTCGCGATCGTTTGCTTTAGATTTTAATGAGATGTTTTCTCGTCAGTTTGAAATACACAGACTTGCGTTACGTACAGTTCTATTTCAAACTATGATACAAACAGTTTCAACATTATAAAGCACGACACTGATCGAATTAAGACAAAATTAAATTTATGTTCTATAATGCAGTAGGTTTTTAAAAGTTTTTTCGAAGTGAACCAATCAGTTAAATTTTAACCGCGTATACACGTACAGTTTTTACCAACGTTTAATAGTTTTAGGGAATTTTCGAGTCATCTATAAACATAATCGACGAATCAAAAAACCTGGCGAAACGGATGTCGGTTAAAGTAAATGATTGCGGGTCTGGAAATTTGAACCGTTTATTTTTTCTGTTCTGCGGAATATTAACTACTCCAACCGTAGTGTCTGGAATTAATTTTGTTTTCAACGTCTAGAAGTATTTAAATTTAATGTGAAATATTTGTTATAAGATTGTTGAAAACAGGCTTGTTTTGTACCTACCTATTAAAGAAAGTAAGTTTTTTTTTTTTTAATCGATGCAAAGTAATTTTAATTTCGAACATATTCATTGGGAACGCTTTTAATATTTCACACGAAACGTCGTTTGAACTGCGATTAGTTCATGATAAACAAGTTATATTTTAATCCCGAGTGAGTAAAAATAACTCAAATACCTAGTACGATCATCGAGTTTAAAATGTAAACCATCCTGTACGTTATGTTGCGGAGAATTAAAATTTTTATAATATAAACATTTTGATACGTTATATTTATAAATATGATAGCTTACGTTTTAAAAATGATAGTAACTTCCCGGAACGTAATATCGAAAAACACGATGTTACAATATTTTTATTATTTACGATTTAAGCGGGGAAACCGCGTCATTTCGTTGTATGAACACCGTTTTATACTTGTTTCGTTCGGGAACTACCGGTCATATTTTTTCGCAATTTTTACGGCCCGTAGGACATTTTGTTAACGCGATAAATTTTCAAATCTCAAACGTTTTGATTACGGACTATTTTCGAAAAAAAAAATGTTCCACAAAAAAAAAGAAAATTGGCAGTAGCGAAAGTGTGTTGACGGAAAATACTCTCCAACGAACCTCCTTATGTAAAACACCGGTACCGCCGACGGTTCCATTACTTTTCGTCGGCTAAAAAGCGTCCGTCTGTCAACAGAGAGATTTTGTCGACGTATACTGTTTTGAAAAATCAACACGATATGTATATAGTTTGTGTAATTTATTTTTTTGCTCGATTCGTATAATCCTAGTTACACACGGCAACGCGCGTACCCGGCCCTACTGTGTTGCAGCGAACTTTGCGTCCTCTCCAGCGACGCAACGTTGTTATTACACAATGATATAATTGCGTTTCGGGAAGAGTCGACGTTATTTATCGGTCCCCGGGCGTACTACCGGGCGCAACGGTTAACGGCCGCGGTTCGTCGTCGCCACGTTTAATTATTCAGAATTCGGCATATTATATTACCTACGTGCGTATAATATTACCTTTTTACCAACGGCTGGTCATCCGCAGAGTCCGCGGCGCAAAGAAGTCGCCGTTCGTAGTATTATAGTAAGTTATAACAATATGCGCTAACAGCGACGATAATACGCGCGGGGGTCGTAAATCACCCCGGCTCGACGCGCCGGTGCCGGTCGAATTCGTCGGACGACTTTTGTTGTGAAATTATTCTCGTTCTAACTCAATAACCGAGGCTGGGCAGGTTAACGGCCGTTTTTTTTTTTGTTTTCGTAACCCGTCGATACGGTTAAGTCGATTGGGGAAAAAAAAAAAAGTCGAGTCAAGTCCAGGGGCTAAATTTTTTTTTAATCAAAAGTCGACCGGGCGAAAAAATTAACTCAAAAACAAAAATATTTCGTATTTTTAATACTAAATCGTATAGTTTCGTGTACCTATAGATAGTATGATGGATGACATTTTCTCGGCTTCGAAAATTTTTTTTTTGACATTTTCTTCAAAGTAATCGACTATATTGTTAAACGAATTGACTCGCTATTGAGCGACGAAAAAAATTAGACAATCAACTCAACTAAAATCAACTCTTCACTTGATTTTTAACGATAAAATGTCCAAACCTTAGTTATCGTTACTGCGGCGGTCGTGCAGCGTTTCGGGTTATGTGCACAAACGTCGGATAACTTCGGGTTCGAATTCTGGGCACGGGGGGGAAGATGGAGCTCGTGTGTGTTTTTTTCCAAAATATTTATAGCGTGTCTAGACCCAAAAAAGAAATTTTCCCACCCTCCATAGCATATAACGTGTATTTTTAACGTGAATTTTATACTTACAATAATATCTCGATTTTTTCTCCGGTCTATCCGGTTCGATCTTCGGGATTTCGATATTTGATTTTACTTCGTTTTAAAACGAACGGGCGTACTCCTAGATTGATATTTTCGTGTATAACTTACTAACGAAGTTAAACAACAATTAGATTAATCGCCATAATACACTTATATAGCTGCACAGCCGTATCGTTCAGAGCTGGCTCACATTTTATTCCTTCTGTTTTTTTTTCCAATTGTTGGGTGAGATCGTGTACTGTATTATATCCCTCGTGCGGAAATACTAACTAAACAAAGTTTATACTATTAATTTACAGTTAAAATGAAATTTCAAAGCTTAAGTTCAAGCATTTTACCATGTACATACACGAAGCTTATTAAAATCTATCGAATACATTATTTTGGGTAATTATTATGTACGACCTTATGTGCCTGTATAGAAGCGTAACGAAGCTAAGTATGTATTTTTTTATTGTTAATGTGTAGCGGAAAAAATGAATTTAATATTTTATTTCTTTTTTTCAACAAAAAACGACAGTGTAGATTATAAGTCGTGTACGTTTTGCTACACATTGTTCTTCCGTGATATATTTACGCGTTTGATCTTCCTTTTTTTTTTACCCTGGGTTAATTTTTTACATACTATAAGTATACATTCAAACACTGATGTTTCAAAATGATGCAGCATATAACATCGGGTCGAGCGTATATAAGCGTCTTTGTCACCCGCTGTGTCCGGTTAGCGAATATCATATTATGATAAACAACAACAACAACAATATATACCTATGTAGGTACCATTCGAACCCTGCACTCATTGGAATTGCTAATGTCCAGCAAGTACTTTACACCCTCGACGTGCAAAACCCAAAAAGGGTTGGAAAGTGCGTTCATACTGGACAATAAATCACGCTTGGTCGTTTTTGAGTATATATATACATACTGTTTACACGAACGTCCAAAGTATACCTCGGACCGTTTTTTTATTCACCCGATTCGTGAAAAAACAAAATAAGAGACAAAGAAAAATGTAAATTATAAAAAGTGATCCGGAGTAGCCGGACGCGGTTATTAAGTACCTACACATCGCGCGGTGAAGTTTCGTTAAAAATTAATACACTTAGGTACTCGTACTAACGTCGTAGGTATTGGGTAGTAAAATATTGCAATTTAAGGTGCATTTCTGTAGTAGATATGAAATCTAAAATTACTGATTCAATAAACCAATGATAGTAATTAGGTATGTATAATACAAGTTATTGTTGTCGTCTACTCAGTTTTAAAAGTAATTAATGTAATGTGAATTCAGATATTTAAAAGAAAATACTTTTTTTTTTATACACATTATAGAAATCTAATGTGTGAAATATATTTTAGACATAATAACATATTTGTGTATTATGTCTAATCAATAGTTAATAAAGTTTGTACAATCCAAAGTAAATAGTAATTACGAGTTTTGACAGTATCCACTTAGATTTTATGAAAGTAATTAACACGTTTATCATACAAATTATTGACAGTTTTGGGCATGTGTCAAATTACGTTTACATCAATAACGTTGAAAACAATGTTTTTGGCGTTGACAACTAGAGAGCGCAATATATTATTATATACTGCGCGGTACAACCGTAAATACGATTACACCCTGTTCAAAGGCGTTTGTCTCAATGATACCGTGTACCATTTTCCGAATAAGAACGCATCTGGTGGCCGAAAAAAACTGGCCGTTGACGATTGAAATTCTATTGTAAAATACTTTTCGCGTAGTTTTTAGTGATTTCGATCATCGACCATTTAACGATTATCGGCGTAAAGTTTTACGGGCTCTGAAAATAATTTAGGTGCGCCAAAACGGTGCGTTTTTACTCTGGAAATGGCGTGGAACGCAGTCATCATAATTAATTGGAGGACAATCGTCAATTTTGTCATTTCGTTAATTTTTTCCAGTTTTTTTTGCAACATTATTGTTAGTTAAACCGTAGTAAAAATATTGATGCGCTTTTTATTAATAGTTACACATTTTCATTAGGATCATCTGCGTTTGTAGAAATATCCACTGTTACGGAATAGGCATTGACTTATTAAAATACTGTTGGTGTAGTTATACGCGAGTAGATGGAGTGAACATCCACGAAAATAGAAAATATTGAGTTTCGCGGAACAGCAAGACAAAAAAATAAACCCTTTATTTTGTCCTCAGTGGATACAAATATACTATGACGATCAGAGAAAAAATGATAAGAATTTAAGGCTTATAAAAAATATTTAGAGCAATTATTAATACGCTTGATTTTTGAAAATATTTACGAGTTTATAGAACACATTTTTATTATATAAAAAAAAAAATCAAGTACATCTATACACGTTAATCTTTTGACTTTTTTACCAACTTCAATAAGACCTTGTGAAATAAGTCAAAGTTATTGATTTTATCCGAAATCGAGGTTTCAAAATACAATGTATAAATATAATGTATTAAAGACACGTACGTTTCGACAAAACGCGAGTCAAATAAAGCGATCGCCTGTTAGAAATGCGTCTGTCGTACAAAAACCCGGCGAGTTTGACCATTTTTTTTTTTGGAAAGAGCGATCTCACAGATGAAAAGAGAAGAAAGGATCAGTCGACTCGTCACATCCAAAGTAAGGTCCAAACACGCTTAAAAGATTTGCAAAGGCGTATATAGCGTATTATTATGCTTTAGGGATAAAACAGTTGCCGACTACTCGAATGTTTTGTGACACGTTTGTGGATGGGAAAAACTCGGATTACGCACTCGTGAGTGTAATTTTTATCTTCTCTTCACTATGAAGTACGTGGCGCAGTCCGGTTCACGGTTGACCGGCGTGCGACAAAAGCGGTTTAAGCGTTCCTCTGTTTACATAAGTGGCGTGTCCGAATCAAATTTCGAACACGTTTTTTCCATTTCGAAATAAACCGTTTCGGAAAAGATAGGCTCCGTGTTGATGTTTTTTTTCTGAAATTTCCCTCTAAACCGGTGTCGTGCGCGTTTATTGAAAATAAAACTGAAATCGGTATACCGGGTAGGTGTATATTATATCGGCGTATGGGACGAGGCCTATAGTTTTTTCAATAATGTACGAAACTAAAATTAAAAATTCGACATTACACTTGTGTATCGTAAAATGAAAAAAAAATAAATAAAAACGTATTTAACGAATAACGTTACAAATAAGAAAAATACTTTTTTTAACCGTCGGACACGCAACAGCTGTTTAAAAGCCAATAATGGTATCAAACGAAATCGATGCGTTCAGTGAAAAACAGACAATGTTTATAAATAATTTATGGACTTATATTTGCTTTGTAACATTGGTGGTAACACATCGGTGTATAAAAACTAATTACTAGTATGTTTGTACAATGATATTATGTTCCTATTTAAAAAGTCCATTAAACTATTACTGTACACGGTTATCGTATCAGATATTCTCTTGTGAAAATTATCTGGACAACACGGAAATTAACTTATCATTTAGGTGCTCAAATTATGACGGACAACGAAAGAAAAAAATGCTAAAATTTAGTATTTGTGAGACTCTACGATGACTTTTCCCGAAGCTCCCGCCAGACAAAACCGGAAAATTTACGACCTACCTATAAAATATTTAATGTTTGGAATAGTAATAAATAGCAAGATTCGGGAATGACTCGAATGATCGATCGTGTATAATTGAAATTAGATTGAATAGCTTTGAAAGAGTTGTTGCCAAAAAAAAAAAACGAGAAGTATAAAATAATATTTTATAAGAGTTCGGAACATAAATCGATCGTCAACAGTTCTTTAACAACATAAAAAAAAATACTTTATGAAACTTGTGCAATAGTTTGGATAGATGAAAACTACATTATTTTTATGAAAACTCTGTGACATTCTATTTTTATCTCTAATATGATTTACATTTTTAAAATGATTTTTAATCAAACAATTTCAACAATTTTGAATAATTTTTTGATTACCCGTGGCTGAATATACTACATGAATTGTTTTTTGTTTACACACGAAAAATGTTTATTAGCGTGTACACGTGTTATGATGAGTGTACACTGTACACGTGTGTTAAGAATAAAAAATAACGATGTGAAAATGTCTATAAAAAAAGTTAGTGGTAAAAAGTTTTCAGAAACCTATATATGTTGTTTGGATTTAAGTATTTAAGTTTGAAGACATTAAACTGACAATATCGTCTCAATAACGATTGAGGAGAAAATGCTAAAACATCGTAGCTATCTATAATTTGTTTCAAAAATTTTCAATTCCGATTCCACGCGCTGTAAAGCGTCAAATTCTTCCGAATAACGTGTGTGAAAATCTCAAGTGATTCGGAGTGATTTTGGAAGTTTTTCTTTTTCCGTTTCGGGTTCAAACTTTTACGACGCGTCTAAACAATTAAAACTACTACGTCTTCCGAACGCGTTTAAAAATAAAATAATAGTCTTGAAATTCTATATTCATATTATTTAACAACGCGATGAAAACACGAAAGTCATTTTTTTTTTGAGTACCGATACCGGATTTCTTTACTGGTCGTCAATGTCGTGTGACGTATAGCACAAAGTCAGTAGGTACGACGTTGAACCCAGAACGAAAAAAACTAAATCGCATTTTTTTTTTTTCAAATTAGCATAAAACGGTGGCGCGTAAAATACAAAATTACAAGCCATAAAACCGGCGATATACGCATTATTATTGAAAAAAATAAATAATCGACGACCGATCGGCCGTAAGAACAATAATGTTAGATTTGAGGGGCGCTATGCGTGGGACGGAGTGGCCTTTTTTTTTTAACAAATATACACGTACGTATGTATAAACATTTCTTGTAACCACGAATGTTCAAAATACGGTCGGACCGATTTGACTCCGGTTTTCGGCAAAATAACGCTACACGTTTGAAGTCGCGTGCGCCGTATTGGCGTTTATCAAAATCGGTCAAGTGTCAAGTTTGAGAAAAACAAGTCGTCACCGATTGGAATCGCGTGCGATATAGGTGGTAATTTTGATGATTCGACAGAGCAGCGACCGATTCGATTTCTGAAAAATATGTCTGTTCGATTCGAGTCGTGCGCTTTCCCAAATCGGCGTAGTGGTTTTCGAGGAAGAAAACTAGAAACTTTGAAGTTGCGCGTGGTTCGCATACTGTAAAAATTCGCAGAGTACTTTTTGAGACGATCGAGTCGAAAATGTTCGCGTCGTGTGGCGAGAAATCTACCGTGTTTGTAGGCCCGCGCGACGGACGGTTTTTTTTCTTTTTTTTATACAACTGCTCTCCCCTATACTATTACTTTTTTATCCAAAACAAGCCGCGCTGATCACATCGGGCCATAAACGACTTCGCATTCGAGCGGTACCCAAAGCGTCGGTAAAAAATTACGTTATCACTCATCGTCGCGCGCGACCAGTATACGAACACTATGACGTTTCGTTCGTCGGCATCCCGTTTTTTTATTCGCTATTTTTTTTTGTTTTTTTTTGTATTTTTTCGCGTTTTTTCGGGCGAACCGCGTTGCCGAACGGTGGCCGTAAACGGGTGCATAATTTACGGCGTCCTATAAACCCGCGATCGTAGATAACAATATAAACACAATGCGCGCGTTTTTTACGGCACGTCGTCTTAAGGGTCGCGTCCGTCTGTAAATACGAGCGGCGCCGTCAAAGGGTGCGCGGCGATATCGAATAATAAATAAGCGCTGCAGGGTATATAGCAGTCGGTAGTATACGCTTCGGACCACTGGTTCGGAAATTGTGGTCCAAGCGCGTATTGTTTATATAGTGTCCGATGAATTATCGCCTCGGACAAATTTTTCGAGAATTTCAAAGTTCCGTGCTCAAAAACCAACGCTGTATGTTTCTTATCTATTCGAATATTACGTAAGAAGAGCAGCAGCGTTTCAGCTTGTCCCGATCGTTGTTTTGGACGTTGCGGCCAAAAAAACTAAATCGACGTGTCTGTCTGCCTGCGACAGTTTCGCACCGTTTTCGGCGCACTCGAAAAACAATCATCGAAACGTCAAAAAACGCTTCAAATAAAATACAACTCAAAGCCGAAATCCGCCGTTCAACGTCGGAGCACTCCTTCCACCCGAAAACGTCATTACAAACATAAAAGTTTCAAAACGTTGTTCACTCAACTGATTGTTTACAATTACTGTAACACAATAATATTAATAATACAGGTACGTTCCTGAACGACGCGAGTCGGTTGGCGACGAAAACCGGAAGCTGCCGCTGACTGCGAGTCCACCGAAAACGCCACAAGATCCAACAGCTGTTGTACTATTATAATTCAATTATTCAAATTAACCGAGAGTATAGTCAAGTCGTATAGCATTATTGTTTATTGCGTTTGTCGTAAAATAATAAAATCCAATTTGTTATCGTTATAACGGTAGTATTCCATCTGGTAAGTCTCTCCCAAACAGATACGACGTTTACGTTATTGCCGAACGAGTATTCAACGTCCTGCGTATAATTTTGGGGGTGCATTTTGTGTAACGTAATTGTTGCCCGTATGCCATTTAAATTACGACGGTAGATCGCTATACTATGTTTTCGAGGAATTTTCAGAACTTTGAAACGGAAACCGTGATTATGATAAATATTTTCAAAATGAACTAACAATACTATAGTTGAGTTCACTTAGAGACGTGTTGAATATTATAATTCCAAGCGTATTTACTCGATACTGCAACACCACTCTGCGATAACGTAACGATTGTAATAAACAGAACATAACGTATTAAACTATAACGATGAATACTACACATAATATATTTTATACGAATGTGCGACATATTAATTAACTATAGTTTGTCTAAAGTTTTGTTACCATTGCGATCGACCGATATGAGCTATTTTTTTTTTCACGTTTTTCTTTCTTTCCTTTTTTTTTAAAATGTTGAAAACCTGTTTACAATCACAAACGTACTTTTTTTTATCATCATCCACCAAATCGGAATACAGAAAATTTGTTCGCACTGAAAACAACGTTTTGAATTTTGTGATAAAATCGCGTATTCATCAAAGATAAATTGTTATTACTCCGAACGCGCGCTCGATGAAATTTCGCATAGTAATAATTATTAATCGTTTTGTGCGCTCTGTACGCGCTTCCGGCCGACGACGGCGTGTATCGTCGCAGTTGGCGAAAGAAGTCAAACAACACTGTAGTGGGTACTATATGAGCTGGTAGGTATTAAACACGGTAGTAAAACAATGCACAGACGACGATGATTTTGTCGTGAGAGGGTCCCCGAGGTGCACGACCGTGCGACAACGGATACTGTGTATTAATTAAAACGTTTTGTTCGCCGCGATGAATGGAGACGGTTGATTTTGCCCCGTTCGACCGCAGTCGGAGAGAGAGAGAGACGCGCAAAGTAAAACGCGCAAACAAACTCTGGAAATATTATTTAATATTATGATCGCGACCGTCGTATCATTATGAAATATAATAATATATAATACAGGTGCCTACCCGCCCACGTCAAAAACGATGATAACCACCTCGAGGCGAAACCGAGCAAATATTACTTTACTTTCCGTCTCTTTTTCGGTCGCAATTAACGTGTGTATTGTACGCTACGCCCCATAATAATAATAATATACACGAGGACGGTTTTGTATACTTACTTACGTACAAAAATGCGTTTCATACGGGCGTTTCAACACGATAATAATACGACGAGTTCTTACGCTGGAAAAATTTTGGAAAAAAAGAAGAAAACAATACGCGAAATCCCGCCGGCGTGGCAGTGGACGTAGTGGCAGTGGACGTCCGGAGTGACTCGGGGCGTTGTCGAGTCCCTCTAAAAAAACAATCGCCAAATTATTAGAAAAATGTTTTATACTTTTCATGTGTATAAAAAAAAAAAATTACAACATAGATAATAAATTCCATTGTAAAATTTGATTATTTGTTAGAATTACGTGTGAATTTAAAATCTAGGGGTTCGTGGCAAATCACATCCTTCCATTTTCGTAAGAAATAAAAGCCTCCCAAACATTTTCAACGGGTCTTGTGCGGATCACATAACATTATGTTTCGGAAAGTTTCACCGTTCATATTAACTTTTTTCAAGAAATGCTACGATGACATCGTTGTTTCCGAAAGCGATTTCGGGGACCCGAGCGAGCGCAATGAGTGTGCGAATACCCGACGACAAATCGCGGGTTTCAAAATTCCGAAATCGAAAAGGTCTCAAACGAGATGTCCGTAGTAAAAAAAAAAAATCTTCCCAACGTTATTGGTTTATCATTATTATCATGGTACAATGGCGATCTAACAACAAATTATTATCAATTTAACATTTAAACTATTATTTTTGAGTTAAGGCATCAAAATTACATTACACATCTAGTTTTTCATCGTGTAGGAGATATAAATTTTAACTGCTCGTTTAAAAATATAGAAAACTGGTGTGATATGTTGTCATCAGAAATGGCGTCGTGAGTTTATTAGGCGATATTTTACGTATGAGATAACAAAAAGAAAAAATCGTTTGTAGTTTTATGAACTTTAAATTGGTACAATTATAATTATTGATTTTTTTTTTTATACAAAACTGATGATGACGTAAACATTTTTTAGTGTAAAATGACCTATATTTTACAAGTGTAAAAAAAACAATAATTGGAAAAAAAAGTTAGTTTAAAAAGTAGCCCAGAGGCTCCCTACGAGTGATCACTTTGTTGGATTGGACAGTTTATATAGTTTTCAAGTACGACAAACCAAAAAATTTTACAACAGTAAATACTAGGGTCACTGGTTTGGAAGGTGTAGTAATTTAGCGTTTTGCGTACAGTTTTGTCCACCAATATATTTTAAAGGTATAAACACTTGTAAGCAACGACAAATCACTTACAAAAATAGTTATTATGATGCTAAACAGAGCTAAGCTAAAAAAAAATTGAACGCAAAGTTGGCGTTATAAATTATTTTCTCATTTAGAATTTTTTTCACCTTTCAAGATACCTGAATTAGAGCGCGGAAGTTGTCTGAAGTTTTACAATTCTTGCCTACGTCCTTTCTCGTGAAACATCCTAATGCATGTTCTGTAAAGCCACACTTCATATTAATAGTAGAAATACAAGAATAGAAAAGTATGTCATAGTATAAAAACATTTATGATTATATTGCATGAGTCACTCTAACTCAAACAAAATTATTTGTTCAATCGCGATGAACCTTTAAGTTTTGCCTTTATACGTGGACAACACGGCAGTTAGTCTCTTAACTTCAACCGTTATCTTACTATCTTAGAACAGACTTTTACATTTTAAAGTTAAAATCAATTTTTACACTACGAATTTGAATTGAGAATGATCCATGTATATGTATTGTTCACTTTATACTTTATGTTATTATCTGAATTTCATCTAATAGAAACAGGTTTTGGAATTTTTATAGGTAGGTACATATTTAACAAAGTAATGTTTTAACTACATTATATGATGCTTAATAACTAATAAGTATATGTTTGTAAGCTTACCTAAATACATTTTAATTTTTAGTTGATACTATATGTATAATACGTCGTGGCTTCAATGGAATCGGTTATGAGTCGGAATGCTCTACGACGTAAACATTTTTGTTTCAAAATTGAAAGTCTCCTAATTTATCAGTCTACAAAAAGATAGAAAAAAGTTTTGTACTTATAATAATGATTCGGGTTCATTCATTTTTATTTTTTTGTCTGTATCTAAATTTGTATGATTTATTTAAACCCATTAATATTTCTGGTTATCCATGTTTATCAAAAAGTGTTGAACCATTAATTTAGCGCACAAATCACTAAATTCAATAGTAAAGTTTTGTGCAAAATATTACACGCTTCTAAAGTTTTGACTTTGGTGTAAAGTTAGGTTTAAATTTATTTAAACATATTTTACAAATGGGAATGTTCATTAAAAAAATTTTTTTTTCCTTAAGAAAAATTATTAATTTTGTTGAATATATTTCGTATTAGGATGTACTCAATACTGCTTAAAGTTTCAAAATTTAATAAAAAATCTCACTTTTGAAATTATTTTGTACCCAGAATCGTGAATAACATCAAAGAGTATAAACCCTTAACTCAGGAACAAATGCATGAGAGATACTATTATATTTTATACGACAATAAGTCCCATTCAGGTTATAGAACACCTCGAAAAATTTAAACATGATAAAATGGATTTTTAGAACCGTACAATAAATTCGGTCTGTGAAGATCGATCTATTAAAAATCAACAACTCCCTCATTTCGAAGAGTAGCGATTTAACTAATTTATCAAAATAGTAAACAAATAACTAATAAACTTACATTGTGGACGTTACATTAAGGTTCATACACACACACATAATATATAATATTATATAAAAAACAAGACGATTAAATATACTTTTAAAATTTTAAATAAGTGAATTGGTACAGGATTACTTTATAATTTAGCATTTTAATTATTTTTACAGTATAGCTAAAGTTAATAATTTATCTATTGCTAAGAAATCGTTTATAGTCACTGTCTTGCAGTGTTCACCAAAAATCTAAAATTTCATTAATTCAAGATCATTAAATGTTCAAATATGGACATGATAATAGTACAATTTGTATAATATACAATATAAAAATAATCGTGCAGAGGTAAACTATATTTAATTGAGTGTCTGTACTGAAATAGCCGATGAAAACGCTCGAATCATTACACGGTATCCAACTGAAAAATATGGTAAACATTTTTATAGTAATATTATAATGAGTTATTATGTTATTTTAGTGAATACATTTATTGAATTAAGTGGTTGAACTATAAATATAAAAAAAAAAAAATCCAGGTATTTGTAAAAAAAAAAGGAACTGGTGTTAACGTTACGGGTGTTCCTATTTTTAATATGTCAATGGACAAAGGAAATAACTTGTCAGTTAGGTACATATGAGTTTTAAAATGTTAAGCAGACAAACCTGCCACAACTAATATTGATTTCAATGTTTTCAAATTTTAAACGTTAAATATTAAGCTATAACCGAAACAAAGTTTTAAAAATAGTAACTTTAGAGTTGTTAATAGCCATTAAATTAAATTTTCTTGTAAAATACAACCGGTATGACCAATATTTTATAATATTTTCATCTTTCTATATTTACGCTCTCCAATAACTTTTACTCGAATCGTCGCGTGAAAAAACGTTGCAGTAAATATCTCTTAAACTGGTATTACTAAGCAACTAGTTGATTTCAATATTTATCAAATCGGTTCAATATAGGGTTTTTTAAATGGTTGTTGTCCCGTATCTAGTATTCATGTATATTTTTTTTACACATTTTTACATTCACGTATTGGTCTTTTAAGCACAGTTTGGGAGTGCTGAAAAAAATAAATAAAAAAAACTTTTTACTTAATTATAAATATTGTGCACAAAAAGTATTAATAATTGTCGTAATCATAAATAATCGCATACGTAGGCCATATTGTAGGCTTTAGTTCTGTGGAAATTAATAAAACAAAAATTTTTTATGCTGAAAAAATGAATTTCTAGTATAAAATACTATCATAATAATCACGTTATCAATGTTTTGTTCACTATTAATTGAAATAAGATTAAAATTATTAAAAACTTCTATGTAGGTATACCTAATACAAAATTAAATTATATACCTATAGGTTCAACGTTTTTTCGTGATTTTGTTCACCTATAAGTTATAAAAACTAGTTTTTGTTGATTTAATGTAGAACCCCTGCAAGCAAAAAATGGTTTGTACTAATGTAAACAACGTAATATTAATTAAGTTGTCGATTTTAAATAATTTAGAAACTAAAGTAATGAATTTTACTTATTGTTAATAACTCTTATGTTTACATTTATTTCTAACCTTTTTTTTTATGGAATAGTTATATACTTTTGTAACACGATACTGAAATAGATTTAAAAAAATCATATTTTTAGTCAACAATCAAGGCTTAAAATATCTTATTTCATCCGATTTTGAACTAGGTAAGTATTTGATATTATTTTAAAATTTATTTTTGTGATTAAATAATGAAAAAAAAGTCTACCCTCAGGGTGGGTTGTACATACACCTATGTATGTTAAGGGCAAAAGCTAAAATTATGTAAAACATAGCGAAAATTTCAAAAAATGCGAATTAAGTAAAATATAACAAATTATGTTCGTCTTTTGTCCTGGTCATTGAAATTTTTCGTCAACACTATATGAAAAAAACTCTTATCTTCACTCACAAAGAATAGAATTTATACTATTTAATATATGTTCATCACTAGTTTAAAAAAGTTATTAAACTTTCTAAAATGTTGATAGAATATTGTAAGTAATAAAGTTTGCAATTGAAAATACTTTATTTTATGATGCCATAAATTATTATGTACTTACTCTACAGTATACCTACACAAAAGTTGAATTTAAAGAAAGTAACCAGTCATTAGTACAAAAGTGAAGAAGCTATGTCCCAGATAACACATCCATGAGGTTGAATATTCATTTACTTTGTGTTTCAATCAAGCTATTTTGTAGGTTAACTTAACAATTTAGCTACGAGTATAATTTAAATTACTATTTACAATAGTGTTTTGAATAACATACCGGCACATATCGCCATAAAAACTATCCATAATCGCTCGTTTGGGTATTCAAGTGTCTGAAATTAACAAACGCTCTTAGTTGAACCAACTAATAAAATAATTGTTTCATACAGTATGTAAATATTCGTGCAGTAATATAATGTAGGTACTTTATTGAATACTTGTATTTAAATAGAAGACATAGAATCATTGAATGCAATAAAATCATTTGGTAAATAGTTATGATATTATTATGAGATTAATGTTATTTTAGTTTTATCAAATAATCTTCCATATTTTTTTTTTTTTTTTTTTGAACACATATTAAACTACTTATTAACACTTATATTTAATTATCGGTCAATTAATCACAGAGTGTAAGTAGTTTTAAAATTTTTTTTTTTAAAAATAATGATTAAAAAAAAAATGTAATAAACTTCACATAAATAATGAATCACGTTAAAAATAATATTCTGTTAATTCTTTTTTTGCATAAAGGTTAGGATCATTAAACATATTATGTATCTAACTCAAATTGAATAATGAACCGGTTTAAATGCCATCGTTCATTTGGGACATTGTTCATAAAATATGGTATTGACATAATGCCAATTAAAAAAAATTCGTTTTTGTTTATCTATAGATTTACTAGAGCCTCATGGTTGGTATTTATTTATTTGATTAATTCAACTGTCAGTTTTAAATTATTTATAAATTAAGAAACGCATTTTCTATAGTTATAAGTTGTTATATATACACATATACACAATTTCTGACATTTTTTTATGTGATAGGTATTTTAATGATTAATTTAATATTCGTATAAATTTGAAAAATTATTAAAATACATCAAATTTTTACTTTTTTAGAACCACGCACTCGAAATTCTTGAAAATTTTGTTTTGAGATACTTTTGCAAGCTCTATTAGTGAAGTGAACCAAATAAAATTGCAAAACATTTGAAATAATTTTGAGGTTTTTAATTCTCTGAAAATAAAATAAGACAGAATATTTATATATTTTTGAATTTTTCTTTGGTTACAATTTATGAAAAAAAAAGAAACAAATTTGAAAAAGTGAAATATAGGATACAAAGAAGACTATTTTTTGTTAGTTAAATATTATGTTTTGATGTATTCATTGATGAAACTATATCGTGATAGGTTTTGAGTAAAATAACTGAGAGACAGAGGACTACTTATTCATTTTGTATGCTCATGAATTCTTGTTAAAATAAAAAAAAATTAAATAAATAAATAAAATTTTTTTTTTTCGTAGGATTTATCAAAATACATAAAGAAGACTCAAATGACAGTGATATCAAAAAAGGTTGTTACTTATACAAACTCAATTTTATTATTAATTATTTAAATAATGAATAGGTAACCAAATAAATAAATCATTAAAATAGTTAGTCATATTTGTAGGTATATCTTATTTTTTATTTTAGTGTACACTATACAGTATACATTCAAAATAGTATTTTGTTATATTAACAAAATAAAGAAAGACATATTGTTAAATTTGTGTTTTGAAGAGTTTCGAAACTTTTTTTGTTAATGCAGTTTTGTAACAATACTTTCTTTGTCTGGGGTTAATATAAGTATCATTATTATATTCCTTTTCTAAACTATACTAAAACAGTGTTTTACAGCTTTACCTTTTCCTAAAACAAGTCTGGGAAAAAACACAGTAAAATATTAAGCTGTTATATTTATAACTATCAACTTTGTTTTTAGAAAATAAAATATATAAACTTGGTGAGTGGTTAATAACCTATTTAAGTATAACTACGTCGCTATTAAAACAGAACAGATAAAAACCATTCTGTATTAATATTGGCAAAAATTGTTAATAAATAATTATATCGATTGCAACCATTAATAAAAAAAAAAAAAAATATAGTAACGAGTGGTAGAGTTCAGGTCGTTATTTTGGATCGATCAATGTTTTTGAAGGTGTCGTTAGATAAAGGTTTTATATTAAATTTTAAAACAACAACAAATAATTTTTAATGGCTTATTTCATAGAGCTTATTGAGTCGAATACTTAACAAATATAAATGTTCAAAGTTTTAAAAATAATTATCTTGTTTGTGAATACATATAGATATCTATTCTAATAATAAATAACATTTTAATTAAACTGAAAAATTAAGGTTTAAAAAAAAATCAAAGAAAAAAATATTGAGATAGTAATGAAGTAATAATTTATAAAAAATTAAATAAATCAATATCTTTTAACACCTACGAAAATTAATTAATTTATAAAAAAATCTAAGACAAGTATAAAACTTACATTGTTTAAACTGAATTTAAAGTTGAATAACGTACTCACAGTTGTAATTATTTATAATGACCTTATTTCATGCTGAAATTGATAAAACAGAAAAAAGAAATTTTATTTCTATGTACATGTCGTCAATAATTAAATTTGGTAAAATTATTCGTCAAAATATATAATCGAAGGTAAGAATGATAATGTGATTGAAAAAAGAAAAGAGCAGTTTATTACAAAAAGAATTATCATACAATTTTTAAAATTATTTCTCTTTATTTTTGGGAAAGTGTCTACTATATGTTTTACCATATTAAAATAAGATTATATACGTGTAATTTTAAAAATATCAAATGATCTATATATTTACTTACTACTTACAAGAACTGTCATAATAATATAATAGATGTACTTTCAATGTTCAAAGTAACAATAATTTATCAAACTATGTGTTTGTAAATCAATGAGGGTGGTTTCTGTTTGAATTGTAAAAATTTTAGATAGAACACCTTCAAATAACGGTGGTATGTTTTAATAGTTATAAATATTTTATACATGAAAAGTTTAGAAATTTAAAAAAATTTATAGTTTGTTATAAAATAAATGTTTACATTTGTTATTTATTTTGTGTTTGAATCAATTTTAATAAAATACATAAATTATCTACAAAGATTTTACTATAACTAATAAAAATTTATTGCTTAAAACTTTGTAAGCAATATATGGGTAGGAACTAAAAAAAATAAAAATAGTTATCTTTAAAAATAAACGGATTACAACGTACAAATTAATAATTATAATAGATTAGTAAAATAAATGTATAAAACTATAACTTAAAATAACACAACTTATTTAAAACAAAACTAAAACCTTGTTCATTTGAGCTCATTGTTTTAATTAAAAATGTCCTTATTGACTTTCATCTCTAAAAAACTGCTTTCACATTTTGTCAGATGTCGCTTTATACTATTTAGTAAGATTATGTTTGTTATGTTTCTTGACAATACAAATATTTAATAATCTTTAATTACAAATTATTGAATTATTTCAGAGGATTATGCAACAAGTGGTATGTTTTTCTTTCAGAAATAACCCTTTATTATTGCATAATCTTAAGGGGATTGGAAGTTTCATTTTATTTCTTCGTCTATCTGCTATCATACGCAAATTACAGGAATTTAAACGGTTTTTATTTCCAACGTACAGATTGATCTGTTGATGTGATAAGAATTGTGAAAACTGATTTGAATTCGTTATGACGTCTCCTTTGGATTGAATATCCCACAGTTTTTACTTTTTGTTCAAAGTTTTCTAAAAGTGATAAACGGAGAAAAAAATCAACACTTCCAATCGACTCCTCAAATAATAATAAAATATTTGCAATTTTAAATACAAATTACAATAGACCTTTATAATGTTTCAATAGACTTGGGATAATTTTTTAGTGCTTCAGCTCATAATATCTGATAATTTCCGTTTCGTTCTTAACACATGTCCTTCCTTCTCCAAAATAAATCTCGAGATAAGTTTTTAAATTGAAATGCAAACGCATTGTTGAAATTACTGGTCCCCGACCATTACCGAAAATTCTGATTAAATGATCCATTTTTAAAGATATGTTTTACAAAAAAATTTACATATACGAAACTCCTCAACATTTGTATAAGTACCATTTAACTGCCAAAAAAGCAATAAGATAACGGGAAAATTTCCAAATCAATTTAGATTAATGAAAATCGACTAACTAAGATAAGAAAAAAAGAAAATTGACAGAGTCAAATAGACTTTGAATCATTTTAGATTCTTCAAATTCTTCTTGGATAAAAAAAAAAAAAGTGACGATCTTCGAGTCACTATCACAAAGGACCCGCATCCGTGACAACTCACAATAGTTTTGCAGGCACACATAAACTAATTGAAACTTCAAGTAAACAATACTAAAATTTAAAAAATTTGTTTTATGAGTATGATTACAGAAATGACAGATTTAGTGTTACGGATTGGTGAGGAATCAATAACATTTCCAATGACTTAATTCAAAATAACAATCAACGTATTTGTTTAACTGTAATAATTTCTAGTTTAAATTTATGCTGCAACTAATCGATATTAATGGTTGAGGTGAAGCATGGAGTTGCCTCTTTATTATAAATTTAATAAATCAAAAAGAGCACGTTATGTTATCTAACATCGTATATAGATTAAAGTGAATGAATAATTTTACTTTGCATAATGTTTTTTTCAATTAAAGTATAAATACTTTCATAAATCTACACTTTAAAACATATTTTACTATAAACTCTATTCACATCCAAACATATATTCTTCGTATTCAATTTGTTATTGAAAATTCAATTTAAGATAATTAGGTTTTAAAAATAATAAAGAATTTGCATATTTTTTTTCTATGAATCACAAAATAAGGTTGTAGGTATTGTCGTTGGTGAATATTTATTTTCTTTTCCAATAATTGTTTTATCAAAAACCAAATGATTGAACTTCTTCTGAAGGTACCTATATTTAAGTTATGTTTAGAAAAGTTTATTCCAATATTGTTAAGTATTATATTTTTCAATTCGAATGCTTAGAAGCTAGATAAATTATTTTTCTCATTACTCATACTGCTCTAAATTTTGTTTTAAATTATTAATAAATCATTATGTGTCTGTCTATCAATATTTATTTGTAACTATTAACGCAGTAATTTTTTGTGAATAATTTCAGCTATTTTAGAAAAGGACCAAGTTAATTTCGGTAATCAACTTTAGGAGAACGTGTTTTTTATTGTTAACACTTTATACATTTTTTACTATTAAATATGGATTTTTCTCCAATAATCAGATTATATGATATTCAAAAATACAGTATTTCCAACCTAAGTATACTTTGTTTGAATACATAATTTTTTTAAAGATTTGTTATAACAATTATGTATAGTATTTTTAACAAAAATTTTGTTCGAATTCAATGTTATACTAAAACGCTTAACGCTTTAAGTACATCGTATGTGAATGTGCATTATAACATAAAAGTTATACTTATAAATTAGAAACAGATTTTATGAGAGCATAAATTGAATGCCACGAATGATATAGGTTGTAAGAAAAAGTTGGAGTTTTCCATAATTTTGTACCTATTCATACAATTATTTTTAATTTTTTAATTTTTTTTTTATACAATATTTAGCATAGCAATAAAAATATAACAAAACATAAATTATTTAATACTCTACTCACAGACCATGTATATTATCTGTACAAAAACAAACTACATTCATATAGTTAACTTTTGTGTGAATAGCGCTTTCAAATTGTTCAAAAGTTAGTAATTTATAATTTGGTCGCATTGAATCATAATAACTCATCAACAAGGTAACCAACCTTCAAAAATTGTTTTTCTTCTGACATTATTCATAATGAGAATTAAAGAATAAACCTTTAAATCCTGCGTACATATAATAATACATAGTAATAATTATTGTTATTCAATTATTAATAATGTTCGTATTATTATTTAGTCAAGCGATGGCGTAATATTCATCCTAATTATGGCAAGTATTATTTTAGTATTTTAAATGCTCATTAAAATGTAAACTTAAAATTAATAAACATAAGTTAAAAACAGTTGAAATGTTTATCAAGTTTTTGCTTCACCTATTCTAATAATGAGTGAAAATGTCAATTGGTTAGAATAATATTATGAAACCAATATGTAGCCATTACAATTTTAGTTGATTCTTACATGTGCGTAAATTTCAAGTAAATCGAATTTAGAATTTTTTGTTTTTGAAACTAATATTTTAAACAAAAATTGAAAAAACGTTTAAAATATCGTCTTGCTCAAAAATTGGATCAAATTTGGATCTTAAAAGTTGGGATTGTGTAAAAATATCGGAGCAATTTTACCACCCGTAAAAGTGTTGTAAAAACATTCTTGAGCCGCATCTGGTTTCATTCATTTTGTACAATTTATGAACAATATAATCTTCTAAAAAATTGGAAGTACTAACAACTTAATTTCCTACCCCGTAGATAATATTACTCAGATTTACTATGACTGCTTATTTTAATGGTATAAATTATTCTTTTTTTAGAACATAAAATATACAAAGTTCGTAAGTGTTGAATAACTATTGTGTATGATTCATGTAGTCGTCGTACCAGGGATATAATATTTTACCGCAGTTTTGATAAAAAAATTTGTTTCTGAAAAAGTGCAAACACTTTTTTTGATATTGAACTGGCATGCCTATTTATTATTAATTGAATTAGATGTATGATTTTTCAGTATAAAATACCTTAGCTAATACAATCTCTTAAACTCTATAAATTATTTAAGTAACTATGTAAATCATTTTATCTAAAAATCAAAAAATGATTGAACACAACAACTATTAAAATGCAAGTTAAATTCAAAACAAAATTAGTTGTTTAATGGAATATTTATCTTGCATTTTACCATAATATTATATTTAGTTAAAACTGTATGACTCTAGAAAGAATAATAGAAAACAATGCTAGTGAGTAATTCATGTTTAATCATATTTTATTACCTATAAACTTAAAGTTAAAAATAATATGTATTATAATACTATTTAAATAAATAAATATATATATATATATAAATTAGCATACTTATAACTTATAAAAATGCTCTTTCAACTATATATTAATGAAAAGTCGTCATTAGCGTGTCATGATAAATAAATTATATATTGTACATACTTATTGAACATTTTTAGAAGTGTATTTTGAAGGTAAGACTTTGTTTCTTTAATAAATCCAAAGGTTTTGTCAAGTATATTAAGTATAATTTTATAATAAAATTATTTAAAAAAAAAATACGACTCATAATAGTTTGAGAATGGTATATTGATTTTAATATAGGTACGTAGGATGTTGAAGAACTTTTATCATATAAAAAAATAAAAGCAATAATTATACATAGAAATCGTATACATAGAAACCTTTAAATATAATTTAGTAACAAACGATATTTACGTATGTGTTTAGATGAAAACAAAGTACATCAAATCAGTGAGTAAAACTTTTTCGAAGGGTTCAGAAACTTATACGTGATTCAAAATATCATTTCATTCTTCGTTAATAATTTAAACTGTTTGTACATTATTTCAGTTATATCGTGCGAGCTTAGCGAACAAAGTATGTTTCATTAATGTTACTATATCGGATGGTAAATATTTTTTTATCAGTTGTTGACTTTTAATAAAATATTTATTTTTTACGCAGATTCAAAGCTGTTAAATAATCATGACGGTAACAGTTTACAGCAATATTTTGTTAAACGTTGAAAATTTTAAAATTTAAACAATACGTTCTGAAAACTAAACATTTGTATGACGTTGTTGTTCAAAAGTGATTTCAGGATATTATTTATTAGTAAACAAAGTTTGCTGTATCGTTATTATTTTTACATCCCTATAGTAATCCATTTTAAATATTCTAGAGAAATTACATCGTTAGAATGAAATTAGTCGAAATTATGTAACATTCAATATCATAAAACACAAACAAAACAGAAATAGGTACTTAGGGCGTAAAATCTGTTTATTTTGTTTTTGTTGGGACAATAATATTGTAATCTTAAAATAGTATTGCCAGAAAATACAATGCTCACCATGACGAAATGAAAGTAAACGCAATAAAAACTCCAGGAGATCACTGAAAAAACCTAAACATTTAGTTACTATTACCCTCAAAAAGACAAAATTGAGAATAAAGAGTCATCCAATAATTAATATTCATTTAGTAGGTACATAAGCATTTTAGGCCATATGATAATTACTTTTTTAAATATACATATTATTAGTAATTGTTATAGTTAAGGGTTGATGTCTACATGAAATTTGCGTAATTCATTCTCGTACAATAAACATTAATTCTTACATCGCAATTTGACATTTTGCCAACTAGATCATACCAATATTTTAATGTATTTCCTTAGAGCAGAGAAAATAACCATTTTTTCTTTTTTAGATTATCAATTTTTCAATGCTAGTAAGCATGTTTTACATATTTTTGAACATTATCAATGAATGAATAATAAACAAATTATGTGTACAAATTATCAAAAAATATGAATATAGTAGTACGTGTTAAACGAAAATGATTGAATTATTAAGTTCGTAGTTTTATAGTAACACTTAATTAATAGAACAAAATTAACATACTATAGATTAAACGATTTTGAATTTACAGAATAATTTCTACATTTGTTGGTTTTTGTCAATTGTATTTACGACGTTGGTCTTATATATTTTATATTAATTACTAAACATTTTTAGACAGAGTTAATGAAGATGATAGTGAGTACTCGAGTATATACAAAAATCATAATTTTCTAAATTTTAGAATGTAAATAGTATACTTATATCACCCAGTATATTAACATGGTAGTAAAAACAAAAAAACTGAACGTTAAATTGTGATTGATTATGAATATTAACCAATTACAAAAAAATTGTTTTTACCATTAGAAGTTTAAAGATAGACATATAAATCAGTTTTAGCCCAAAGGGGGTTACTGAAAAATTTTCTAAGTCATAACAAGTCATAATCGTGTTATATCATCAGAATTCTGCGAACATAATTATGTTTTTGACTGTGTGCAATTATTGCAGTTGGTACATAATAATTCTAATAAAACATTTCAGCTCCGTTTCCAGAACATAGTAAGAATTAGTCTTGTTGTCCAAAAAGATTAAAAATCCAAACAACTTTTCACCCGACAGAATTTTTTCATTTTTCTTTATATCCGTTCTTAGAATTTTACTCTTTTTCTTTCCTTCTATTCTAAAATTTACATCCTATCTTTTCTTTATTTCTTAAAATTTACTCTCTTTCCTTGCTATCTTAACATGTAATCCATTTCTTTCTTTCTTTTTAAATATTGTAACTTAATTCAAATATATATATGTATAGAGAGTATAAAAGTCAGTCCATGTTTTTATAGAGTTTTTCTTTCATATCAACTTTTTAACTGTTTCGAACTTAAAATGATAATTAAAAATGACTACTCTACTTTTATAAAAATAAAGTATGATATTATCATTGTACATAATTTTTACCAATTATACTACAAAACATTTGATATTGTAACAATACTAGAAAATAATAGCTTGAAACAACTTATTTAAATTGCCATCGTTTTAGACCGACCGGAAATGATACAAGTAGGTGAGCATCAACAATTTGTATTTATATTAAACCTAGGCGTAAAAGAAGAACCTATAGAAAAAAAAAAATAGCCGAACGATTGTGAGTTTTATGATTTTTAATGTACACATATTTATAGTTACCCAATCAAAGTGTACTAGATCACAAAACACACTTGATTCTTATCCGATTTGAATAGTTTAGTTATTTTTAAATAGGTATATTATAAATGTCAATTTTGTAAAAGTTATATTGCGAACATTTTTAGTGATAATGAGATGGTCAGACATTGATATAAGTAAGCATATATCGTTTTGATGTTTAATCATTCAAATTGGCAGAAAACTGACATTCTATGTTATTATAAAGGCTCCGAGTGGCGTATTTTGTATAATGATTATGGTAATTATAAATAATCTTAAAACTAAGCGTTTTTCTATACTTTAAGCACCTAAGCCATACGTAATCTAGGAGTATTGTGATAATTCAACAAAGAAAATATCAAAATTTCTTTTTTGTGATTTAACTGAGAGACACCTCTATTTTAAAACATTAAATGAGATTGTGTGTGGGTCGATTTTTTAAATATTGTACGATTTTCAGTATATGTGGATTTTTTGAAGATTTCAATATCTATGTCAAATAATAAATATCCAATTTTACTATGCTAGTTAATTAATTTTTCTATTTATGTCTTAAAAAATTTAATTTACCCGGTTAAATTCGTAATCTGCATTCTCGCACGGTAGTCACATATTTTCATTATTGTTTATTGTGCATTTAAAAACAATATACTTAAAATAAACAATATTTTAAGTATAAAAATATTATAAAACAATTTATTTATATTTTGATACTTTTTGCTTTAGATCACAAAATATTCAGAGCTGGTAATTACTATTAAAACAAATCACTATTTACTTATATACTTTTTTAAAATTTCAGTTATGGCCTTAATATTTTGAGTAAATTATTTTTGTTGTTTTTGTAACACTAAAACAATCTAGGTATATGTAGTAACAAAAACTCAATAAACATGTGTACATTATAATATAAAAACATTCATAAAATAGAAAATAAATATTTTTAACTAATTAAATTAAATTAAATTAATTATTTTTTTTTTTATTATTATTATAGAGAGAGTAAATGAAAATAATGGTATGTACTCGGTTTTGTTCTTAATCTTCAGTACATACTGAAGCTAATACAAATTAAAAAAAAAAAAAAAAAAATATATGTGTTTATACAACAAACATTTACGTATGTTTATTAACTTTTTATGTCGATTTTATGCGTTTATTTATATTAGATTCTTGACTAAATTTTTATTTAAATGTTATTATTGGATTCAAATCATTAATGCACACGACGTCTGGTTGTTTCAGAAGTGATTAAATTTGATGGTACGTTTTGTTGTCAAATGGTTTTATTTAGTTTTTAGTTTTTTTTTCTGAACGCACTTCCAATTTTAAACATATTATTTTATCTTATTTCCAACAAATAATGTGGTTTTTAAGTTTAAACTTTTAATGTTATCAGTAAATCATAACGTTAATTAATGTTACCATTAAATATGTAATTATTAAAAAAATTAAAGGCATATAGTCATTACAATTAATGAGTAATATTTGTTCATTTAAAAAGTGAAATGTAGTATTTTTTTAGATGAAAAATAATGTTGAGACTTAACTATTTTGAAATGTATTTGACAGCAATTGGGAGGTAAAATTATAAATGTAAAAGAAGATATCGGATTGAAGAAAATAAATAAATATTATTTAGAGTGATGTTATAAGACAGTAGTTGCATTGAAATTATTTACCTATGAATGACTAAACGCTCAAAATTACAGGAAAAAACGAAGAACTCCGTATTGGTGAGTTAAGAAATTAAATTCTACCGTTTTTGTTTGTATAGAAATGTAATTCTTGTTACATAGTAATAGTATACAAATGTTAAAAGACGTTAGAATAGTTTATATTTTTAATTTTAAACTATTCTGCTGTTATTAAATGCTGCATAATATTTTAACGCACCTCGAGTAATTACAGGTGATTTGAATAACATCTGATTGCTTTGAGTGGATATAATGACTCAATAAGAAATATTTTTATGAGTTTTAAAATTTTGAGTATTAAAAATTGTTACTGCGCAAAGCAATAAGTAATATTTAAACTTAAGAGCAAATAAAATACAAAATAAACGAATCAAAACAATTTTGTTTTGTATTTTAGATGTTGAGTGATAAGTAATAAAACGCGGTGTTTATTTTTCCAATGAAACCGCGAAAATATTTTGAATACATCTTACTCACTTTCTGGCATTTTTTGTTGTTTGCGAGGTACTTATTGGGGCTCGTTTTTATGAAACTTTCAAAATTCTAAAAGTCACGGTAAAAAACTACCAAAAAAATAAGTATGAACAATCAAATTTACGGCAAAAGAGTTTTTGACAAAAATTAAATTTTTTTTGTATTTATATAATCATCCTAAAATCTAAAAATATTTACAAATTATGAACTTGAGAATTTATAGGCGTGTTATTTCTCATTATCTTACTATACGATATTAATACGATGATCGTGCCGAAACGACCCATGCCGAGTTGCGTGTTTGGCGCCGGTCATCGGAAAATCTAAAGTCTTAATTACAGACCTCAATTAAAACGAATAATATAAAATGCCGTTTTATTATAGTAATAATTGTCTTATTTATCAGTAAAAGAGCAGCTGTCTTGACCCGGCATTGCCATCTTCGACTTTTTATTTTTTTTTGTCACGCTGTAAAATATCTGTTACAACCGTTGTTTGTGTTTTTCTTAAAATTCATTCGTTATTATTTAATTATTACGCTTTTATTGTTTACTGAACGACATATTAATTAATTTTTATGTATTGTTGATATGTCAATGACTAAAAAGAAGTACATAAAGGCAAAGTACGATATGTCTTTATTTGTTACTTGAAAACTTTTTAAAAACCAATTTATGTATTTTGTACTTATATTTTAAATCATACGAAGTGATTGATTATAATTCTAAAAGAATGAATGCATTTCTTTGAAAATGGTATTTTTATTCCATTCTAAAGCCTAAAACTGATTTTTTCGAAAGTTAAAAAAATGTACGAAATCAACTTCTGCCATAATGCTACAGATGTACTTTTCGACTTGGAATACTCGTCTACTCATACAAATCATATTAATAATTTTCTATTTTAGTCGTAAGCACTAAATATAGCAATATTGACGGTAAGTTTTCTTTAGCTAATCACTATTGTCGTGTAGATATTTAAATTATTTATATTAAATATATTTAGCTTGTTATAATCTCAGATCAACTTTAACTACATTGACTTTACTCAACCTAACCAGACCTAAATATTACGTGTGTTAAAATTGTGTTGACGCTTGATACTCGCAATAGGTTATGAATGACTAAATAATTTTACTCATTGAAATACGTTATTGACCGAACCTGTAACTATTTACTGTATAGGCAGTAACTGCGTTAACAATTACTTAATTACTTTGAATTACGATGATTTACTACTACAGTTAGCTCTTCAATAGGTATTGTATTATTAATGGTGGAAATCAAAGGACATTGCATGGTTGTTATTTCTATATATTATTTATATTTTATGCATCTAAATATTATTTGTCATTTCAACTTTGTATAAGACGTATAGTAACGTATAATTATATTTATATTATACATATATATCATATTGTATAAAATAACACATGTGTAATGAAATTTATTAATTTTTTATTTTAGTGCATATAACGTTTTATCAATTTTAGTCTGTGTTTGATTTTATTACAAACATCCTGGACGCTTGGTACATCAGTTCGATACCCGGCTAAAATATTTGGTTGTACCTACAAATAAAATTAGTTCTGGTACATTAGTGTTTAAAGGAGTTTTATACTGATGGATTAAAAAGTATGTTTGTTTTGAATCCTTTTTTTCCAAATCAAATTTTTACTTACTCTTACTACTTATTGTGAATGAAACATTAAACTACCTACCTAAATTGTGTCGACGTCCGTGATACGTGGTATCATTACAGCGATAACGATAACTTATTTTACGTTTTATTTACTTTTTGATTAATCAAGCAGTTGAAAAATTGATAGTAAACATAAAACGCTGTTGTAATTAAATAAACAGAACTAGAATAACCGAATTATATTACAATATTTTGCATAGTTATTTTTTTTTTTCGGATATCAGTACACTAAAGGACTTAAAAGTATGTTTTATTAAAACCGTTTTTTCATAATCGTATTTCTATAGTTATTGTGATAAAATTACCTAAAGTACTTTTGAAAATGTGTCAATTTCCATGGTTATTAATACCATTACAACGATAACAGTTTTGTTTCCTACCAACTTTCAAACTACCTATAGTTTTTAGTCTTTGCTATGGAAAAGTCTGTTTCTCTCAGTTTATAACGAAAATAACAAATGTAACGATCTAAAATGAAAACTGCACTGTTCTGAAGATGTTTTTTAATATTATTCACTTACAATGTCTATTGTTAAAAATTAAATAGGTACTTATTTTGATACGCAATTGCTTGTATTTAACAGCCACGATGATGATTTACAAAAAAAAAAAATCAAATAAAAACTCTCAACAACATGCGAAACGTATCGAGTAATTTTCACCGAACGCTGCCAATACCAAGCACCAAGATGTCAACTGTTTGAATTGGAAAAAAAGTTGAACGTGTCCTAGGTCTATAGATATATCATTAATTATATTAAACTGTAATTATTCTTAAAAAATACTTATTTTCACCACACGATTCAATACAAATTTTAACACGTTTGCTAATGTTGTGAAAATCGTAACTTGAAAAATGTACTAGTGTACACAACATTATATTGTATTACACTTATACCTAGTGAATTTTGGATTTATTTGTTCCAAATCAACTCTGGAGAGTTAATCACCGCTGTGTTTAAAAACTCCCGATTAAAAACTCGTTAAATTTTAATTTAAAATTAAAAACTTTGCTGTGCCGCGGGCGTTGTAAAAGTATACAGTCGGTTTCTATAAACACGAATATCGTTATTGTACTTTGTTGGTTATTTTCATAAAACGTACAAATCGCTTTTGAACTGAGGGACGGCACGACTATTGCGGTTACACAAAGATCTTGATGACGAGCTCGTTGTTTTCTGTTTGCTTGCCGTACAAGAGGAAGTCAGTTGTTTGTCGAGTTTTAATTTCAACTCACAATGGAGCTTCTTGATACAGCGATGCTTCAGTTTTCAATAAATTTACCCTCGTAAAAACAGCGTATAGACAAAACAATTCGAATTTCACATTATTATTATTGTTATTTGTTTCACGGAATCGGATAATAATGCTGAAGAAGCGAATAGAGACATCAAAAAGTTAGTAATTTTTAAAAACCCGGTAATGTGCTGATAACCTAATCCAATTAGATCGCGTTTACAAAGAACGAAATTTCGTTAAACAGCCTCCACGCGATAACTCTCCGCTTTAGAATTTTCAAACGGTGAACGATAAAATATCACTTCTCAATTCGTAAAAGCGTGTTATTGAAGAGGACGCTTGTTTTTAAAGTGCTAAAACACGTCTGCGCTCTGAATCGTAGAAACAAAATATTATTATTTCAGTTTGTGAAAGAAGAGAACATTCTCTACGCCTGATCGCGGAGTTTTTAAACTTTTTCAAATTCGTTCGAAATCTTTTTTTCTACCACCGCGAAACGTTGAAAATTTTCACTTTTTTCAACGGCTGTTATCCTATACGCTCAGGTATAGCGTAAGCTCTCAACTTTTGAATAATGTGAAAATATTTTACGTACGTCGATTATCCGACGAACTCGTGATCCGAGAGCGAATGGGGTAGTTTGAACAGAAAATGAAACGATTTTTCCGAATGCTGCTCCGGCAGATATTGTACCGAGGCGCAGAGAACGCGTTTTAGCACTGTAAAAACAAGTGTGCAGCAGCGTCGTCTCCCGTTCGAGAGCTCAACGGCATCGCAGGAAACTCTGCGAAATTGTTACCATACTGCTGTTACGACGTATCGCTACACGGCAATCCGATACCTGCTATTCAAAGTGCGATTAAACGGACAAAGTGTAATAACGATCACATTATGTTTTCATTAACATAAAAACAAAAACACGAGAATATATAGCAACGGAATGAAAAAAAAAAAAAACCGTATAGAAATACGGATGTAATAAAAGCGTTGGATATTTTTATTGCTTTCGTTTTAATTTGAAGGGTATGCGCGAGGCGGGCCGAGTAGCGAAACGGGAAGAGCCCGCGGAGACTTTTTAACGCCGTGTACTGCAAATTTTAATAATGAACGGAAAAAAAAGGGTTTAACAGGACGCGAGGTTTTATTGGAGCGGAAAAAAAACATACTAATAAAAAAGAAAGAAAAAAAACGAAAACACGCAAAATACGCGACTTTTTTCCTTTGCCAAAACTGTATATATATATGGTACACGAGCGAGCGGGGAAAAATTAAGTCCGCGCGCGCGCGCGAATTTATCGGCGGCCTTCTCTCGCGCCGGTGATAAACTTAATGAAAAGAAAAACCGGTGCCGTTAAAAAGAGACGCTTTTATTGCGATTCGAAAACAAAAAAAAAATACCGGGGGAAAAAAAAAAAAACTGTACGATAAATATAATACACTATTACTGCGTCTACGTGCGCGCGTTTTGCCTAATTTTAATGCCGTGCATATATATGTATATCCGAGACAATAAAGAACCGACGGCGATAAAGTAGTCGCTTTAGTTTGACTTTTTCTCGGAGAAGAAAATAATATAATAATGCCGTAACGAAACGATGTACGCGATGACGGGGACGCGGTTTATCGCCGCCAAGTCGAACGTCAGCTCGAACGACGTTTTTCCTGCCGACAACAAAACACCGCGTTTGCCGGGTTTCTACCCCGAGAACGATTTTCCGTTCGATCCATCCATATTTCTCGAAGATTCGATTACATTTCAAAGACGGCCGTTTATTTATTTATTTTTTTAGAATAGATATGGCCGATATTATGGTTTGAACTGAGCTGTCCAGTACTAGTCGTCAAATTTTTATAAATACATAATATCAGATAATATGCTTATATCTATATAATATATAGATATTATATATAGATATAGATACGTATATTATATTATAATATACGTATGCTGCAATCGAGGTGGTTATACGCACACCACGGTTTTAGACTGCGAAATACGATAATTTCAAAATTTCTCGATTGCATTAGTATTATGGTTCGATCCGTGTAGAAACACACGTAATATGTACAGTAACACTAATATAAGTATATTTTTTTCTATCATTCAAGAATAGAATGGATGTACAATGCGCATAAAGGTACTTTTTTTGTCAGTATAGCTCATCGATTCCACCGCCTGATTTTCTACTCGAAGTATCAATTTTCATCGTACGTAATAATGTAGTATTATTGTATCTCCTGAATACAGGCAATGAAAATTAAAATTTTTTTTTTTTTACACTTACAAATTAAAATATTTTTTGAAAACTCTTTAGATGAATGAAATTATTTAATTTGTTACTCGACTAAAAAAAAAAAGTACCGTGTCGTTTTTGAGATAGGCACAGTTTACTTTCCAAAATATTTGGTGCGCGCATTTGTGCCTTTTTCTCGATGTTTTGTAAAAAAATTTGTGGCGAGACGCGCCAAGGATATAAGTTGTACTTGTACTGAAAACCGCGTACTATCGAAAAGATCAGAACAATAGAAGCTATGCGTGACCAAAAAAAAAAACACGCTCATCTTTGTAAAAATCAACATTTCCTCGCCGGCGCTGTTAAAAAACGTTTCATAAAAATATCCAGTTTTGTTTGACAAATGTAAACAACAGCTTGTTAGTTAGTTAACTTGTACCATTTTCACTAAATTACGATTAGATTTAAATAGGCGTTAAGACTGACAAATATGGTGACCGAACAAATTTGATGGTTATGGCGCGACAAGAAGTTTACACCCAAACGATTGCAATTGTTTTTTATCTAAGGCCCACGACAGAATGTAAAACGCCAGATTACATTTATCGGTAGTCTGGAATTTGCGGATATTTATTATCTTTTTCTACAATTCCAAAAACAGCGATCCACGGCGTCGAAATACCCGTGTGTGATTCCGGCTTTTTATTGCGTTGTACGGCGGCGGCGGCGGCGGCGGTGTCGCTCGTTGACATATTATTATTGCTGTTGTCATTATAATAATAATAATAATAATTTGCACGGTTACCGCCGCCGCTGTCGCGTGCATGTAAATAATGTCTGGTTTTCTAGACGTTATTATATCGCACTACATATATGTGTATATACAAACATAAGACGATACACCCCGCGCAAAGCGACTTCTGTCGGGTTTTATGGGCTGCGTAATGGGCAATAACAATAATTTTCTTCGCCTCGCGCGTAACAATAATAACAATAATAATTCGCGTGTTCGGATTCACAAGACGCGCCGCGACCTTAAGAATTAATCACTGCCGGGGCTTACGGGCGCGTTTCCTGAGAATTCGGATATTATTCCGTGTTCCGACGACGGGACTTGTGCTGTGAGAAAATCGGCGCTCGCAGTAAAAATGATTTAGCCCTTTCGTTTCCGGCTACCACCAAACGAGCCGGCGGATTCCTGGTTTACGGAAATTTTTTTTTTTCCCGAGCGAACGGCTGCAGACGAGGGGTTTTATGATGTACAGGTAACGCGCGTTCGTTCGTTCCGTGGTGGTGTATTCTTCGTACGGCGGCTCATCATCAGTTCCAAGGAGTCTTTTATGATGTTATTAACACGCGTTGTTGTAACGTCAATTTTCGCTTAGTGTTTTTCGACTTTCGGACAAAAACTTAACGAGTCCCGAAGCGTCCGCCGTTTTGTAATTTCTCAGCTGCGAAAGTATCGCCGAAAATACGAGTTATACGTCGTACAGTAGCAGTCGTATCGGACCGGGTGGAAAAATTCCGAAAGAAAAACCGTTAGACGACGTGCGCGTATTGTTCGCTGCACCGCGCAAAACAACGCGGCGGCGGAATCGAGTACGGAAATGATGTTTGAAACGGGTGTAAATTTTATAACCGAGAAAAAAAAAACTTAAAACGTAGGAGACAAAAAATTTTGTTACCGAACACGTTAGTAAACCGCGATGACAGCTACAACAACAACAGTATTTTATAGTAAAAATAACACGTTGTTACGTTTCGTATGGTCGTCAAACGCGGCGCTTAAAATTATTCATCCCCGTCTCTGGCGGGGGGAAAAGAAAAAACGCAAACCATTTCCGTTTCCTGTACTACGCATCGTGCAAAAGTCTGATTTTTTTTTTCCGGATCGTTAATATTTTCCACGAATCGTTTGTTTTTTTCCTCTCTACGCGCAAAGGGGACTGCGAGTATAACGCGACGATATACCTACGGAAACCCTTTCGAGCGCACGACGCGGCGGCGTCAAGAAAAGGGTTCCCCGGCCGCGTCTCACGTGCTCGCGGTTTTTCGCGTACAAACGGGCGCATTGAATTTATTTGTTCGTCCGTGAAATTTTTCACCGTACGTGCGCGCGATCCAACGGCCGTGACGACATGTGCGTCGCCGTTGTCTAAATCGAAATGTCAACGGTCCCGCCGCCGCCGCCGCCGGAGGGTTACACGCGAAACACGCCCGTTTCGAAAAAAAAAAAAATCGCGAATTAAATGAACAAAAAAAATAATATCGGTCCGTACACACCTTTTTGTGCGGAAAGAAAAAAACAAAAACTGTTATGCGTTTGAAAAATAATATCGCTGTTCGAGACATTTGCTCGTATAGGCGTTTTCCGTAACGCCCATCGCTGCGATACCGCCGCGCGGTCTTTGTTCGGTGCGATCGAAACTGCCGGCCGGCCGAAACGCGTCTCTTTTGAAGGCGGACACCGTTCGTCGATTATTGTTTTTGTACGAACCCGTCGGATCGAAAATCGACAAAGACCGAAGTGTATACACGCATGCCGTCAACTGTTGTACGTGTATAGTCTTCTAAACGAATACGGTTGAACGAAAGAAGCGCGTTCTGTAAAATGTGTATCTGTAAATCAGAAGGGAACGGAAAAAACCTTTTTTTTTAAATCGTATTCATTTCATTCGATTTTCCTCCAGTATGCTCTTGCGTCCGCTGCCTTCTGCTGTCACACAATCTTCCCGTCGCGATAGTTTTCCTATCGACTCAATTACCGCTTTTATCATTTGTTCTGCAGGCG
>CM029359.1:1533551-1623346 GCA_017140985.1 Hormaphis cornu | reverse complement strand
TCCTGGCCGAATCGCGCGAGAATATCGGCTTTAAAACGACGCTTATTCAAATATTTGACGCTCATTCTCGTTGATGTTACCGCATGACTCGCAGTCGTTTCGCTCCGATTTCTAACCTAACCCGGCGCTGTCTCCCATATTGTTCGCCACATGCGCGAATGCACGGAAAAAGCCGACCGGCCTGCGCATCGGCCGCGACTATGGAAAACGCGATTTGCCGATCTCGATAATTATCGTAAACGCGACATCGGTAAAATAACTAATTATATCGTATTGAATAAATGTGGAATATTTTACTAGAGCTTAGTCCTCTCGTATAATACCGACGTGCGTACGATTACCGACCGACTGCCAGCTTTGCGTATGGAAAAGCCGATTCACGTCAGCGAGCCACCGCGGGGGGGTTTGGGGTTGACTTCGAAATTTCCAATTAACAGGCTTTTGTATCGGCCGGCCGGCCGGGACGAAAGGGTTGCTCGCTCCAGCCCCGGAATCCCGGGAGAAAACGCGCGAGTGACGTGCGGTTCCCCTATTACGGCTCCAGCGCGCCACTCTCCGGGCTTAAACCGAATTAATTAACACTAATAACCGAAAGTAGCTTCGTCCTACGGCTCTCTCGTCGATGCCACAGCCGACGCGACGACGTAATTAAAATTCCGGATTAAGGCGGTTAATACTCTGGAAAACGAACGAACGAAAAAATAAGAAACCGTTGTTGTACGGACATGTTTACGACGCGGGCTTATTATGCGCGCGGAGAACGGAATTCGAAACTCTTATTTGTCTAGAGAGTGACGAGATTTTTTTTTTTCCCCGACATTACACTTGCTGCCATTCGTTTTAAAAGACGAACCGAAAAATGCGGCAGAAACGGATTACACAATCGCGTGGCGCGGTTACGCTCGGATTCGCAAACACGTTTTGATCGTAGACCATGATTTGTGTTCGACGTGTTTTTACGACGTTGAAATTATTTTCAAACGATATTTTTCAGAAATTTTCGATAGTTCGTCGCAATCGTAGCTGTCGCCTACCCGGGGAATTTTCGTTGTTTTTCACACCGTTGGCGTACCTATTTAAACGACTATTCATATTCTATAGAACCGTCCAAGGCGTTTTTATAACATACCGATCTTGTGTACACCATCAAATCTTAAGAAAACTAGTTGATCACCTGCTGCGATCGAACTCAGAAAAACACTATTTCAGTCTCTATACATGAATAGCAAACGACACTTAAGTTTTGAGAATTTCACCACGTTTTAAATAGTCGCTTACAGACTGAAAAAAAACCCCGTTAATTTATCCAACCGTAAAACGGAATGAAGTTTAAAGTTACGGAAACAAGTCGAGTAAAGTTTGTGCCCAACCTTTAAGCGCTTATACCACGCTGATATATGCATAGGGAATGAGAAGAAAATTTATTGAAAAAAATAACCCACGAACAGTGCGAATTCGTGTTAACGTACGTAATATTGTCCATTAGTGAACTATACCGCGTGATCGGAATGAATCCCTCGATTCTGGACTACGTCGTAAATCATTTCTCACGGGCTTAGTATTACCATAATGTGCGAAAATCATTGTTTAAACGTTTCACGCACGCGGATGAACGAAACACAGACGGTGTCTGGTCGCGCATACAGGACGATCCAGAATTATACGTTTTAACACATTCGAACCGTGTTCGGAAATCAGAAACGTGAAGAATAAAGTCGATTTTGACGTACAACTTGAAAACATCGTTCTTCAACTGGTGGCCATAACGTACGTGTTGTAGTAACATTATCTATATTACTCTTGGCGTTTTCTAAGTGGCGTATAGTGCGTTTTTGGCACTTGAACCGTACCTTATCGACCCATTTCGAAAGCATTCGAAAACATTAAAAGTTCTATCGTGTCTTTTCAGAGCGAATAAATCACAGTATAAAGCATACGACATAAATGGTTTTGACTCGATCGGAGCAAAACGAACAAGTACTTAACGCTATAAACACACTTAGGGTTTTTAATTAATATATCGGTTGGTTGGTGAAAATCGCAGTTTGAACTTAATATTAGGCGTGTTCTTTAAGTATAAATTTTTTTATCTTCTCGCGATGCTCGTGTGTACCTACTGATCGTTAATACACATTCATCATAACACGATTTTAACACATAAAAAAAGTAAGTAAGTCAAGATCTTTTATCGGGTCACTCTGTATACGTATTATTTAATTCTCCCTCCCGCACGAGGTGTAAAGGAAATTCCGGGCGCACACTACACGTTTACGTGTAACGCGCGTATAGGTATTATCTATCGCAGCTGTCGTTACGCGTGTTTCCTGTAAAGTATATACATTACGTGTAAACTATTAACGGAGCGATAAAAAACGCGTTTGACTCCAGAGCCCGCCGAAATTACTTTGGAGAATTTCCCGGCGGTGGAAAAAAAGAAAGATATAAATTGAGATTGATAGTGCGGCGGGTGCGATGAAAGGATGACCGGCTGCAAAGCGAGGGGCGATTTTCCCTCTTTCTGCGAGCGTCCGAAAATATGGCAGTTTGTGTACGGTGTAAGTAAAAGCGGTGCTTAAGGGATCGGCGGCGACGGTTTAACGCGTGACCCCGAACTCGTTGGTCCGCGGCAATAAAACTGTAAAAACGAAAAAAAAAAAACAACCGTCAGATAATGATACTCTTGAGATCATCAAACAACGGTCGAGGATATTTTTAATCGCTCCCGGTAAATACCTTTTTAACCGCCACGGGTTTGTGATCCGACGTGGCCCAAGTTCACCGGGCGAAGTATATGCCGGTGTTTTTTTTTTATTTTAGAAATAACGTTCATCGAGCGGTTTTAAATTGAGATAGTATTGAAAAGTGACCGACGTTTTTACATTAACTATAGTACATTATAGTTAGTATTCTGATATTATTGACTTAGTACGCGCCATATAGGAGTACGTTGTTTGAGATTAGAAAAAATATTTTATTTTGAATAGTTTAGCCGACCGAACAAAATGATTCTAAAATGTTTAAACGTTTATAGCGTTGTCGACGTATTTATTATCAAAGAGATTACTAATATTAATAGTTATGATGTGTACAAAAACCATGGATATTTCAAAGTCTACGGTTATAACCCTCATGCGTGCTCTATACACCCGTGTGGCCCATCCATGTGAAGATTGTTGGTCGTTATAAGTGTTCGCTGCTATATGTATACCACTCATGGTAACTAACTTAGAAAAAACAACGACGGGTGTTCAACATTTTGATAAAAATTCATTTTGAAATATTGTACCAAATGTTTTTTTCCATCATTCGTTAAAATAATCACTTGTTTTATACATTCGTATTAACACAATGTGTGTTATCATTTTTATTCGTTCTTCATTGTGCAGTATAAAACGGAATATCGATCACTCCGAGAATTCGGATACCCACTTGATTAGCGTGAAATCGACATTTGAATGGTCCCGCGAAATAACTAAAAACGCGCGTGCACTGTGTGCACTTATTATTATACTTTGTTGTAAAAAAAGCAGGACTTGTTTCGCGTTAAAAATTAAACTGTTTGTAACACACACGTATGTTTTGACTTGGAATTTTGCATAAAATACTACGTATTATTATAACGTAGGGCGGTTTCGTATGGTCGTCGTACACAGAAAAGATAATATTAGTTAATAAAGTTGAATCGAAAAAGATATAATAATATTATAACACCGAACAGAATTTACACGCGTTTGGCTCGCGAAATAATAATGTTTTGTTTGTTATTTGTATTTTCATCCGATTTCATCCGAACGTTACCCGTTGCGTATAAAAACTGCACGTACTCGCGAAAAAGATTGAAAAATAACCTCATTATTCATATGATTCTGCGTCTGATTCGCATCTAATTCTGCCGCGTCGATACGTTTGCGTGTTATATTATACGAAAAAAAAATATATATATTCATATATTTTTCGTGGGGTTTTCTACGTTCGAAAACAATCGTTCGGGCAACAATGCGACGTAAAACTAAAATAAATAAACAAAAAATAACTTTGCATATGCGTACGTATTATCATAATAATAATATGATGTATACACACGTTCGATCCTCCGGGCGATATGCGGCCGAATCTACCGCGGTAGCTGCAGGTATGTAAATTTTCGTCTCGCATTTTATTATTATATTTACGTCCGAATACACGTCAAGAGAAACCTCATAACAGAAATATCGTCGTATTATTCTTTTTTATTTTAGCCATCTGAGGGTAAAAAAAAATACACAAAAAATATGGGGGAATACGAAATTGTCTGGGCAAATGAAGTCGGTGTGCGGTAGAGCTTATCTGCCGCGCGGTGTGTGTGTATTTTTTATTTTCCGCTACCCTACAACGATATAATAATGCGTGTTCTCAACGTATAGACGAGTCCAAAATGGTTTAGCTCGGATGGGAACGATTTTGGATCCGCCAACGCTTTTGACAAATGATAAACATTTATCAAATTGAATTCATTCCGTTATTTATTAAAATAAAACAGCTATTTGAACTGAATCAGTAGTGATCATCATCATCATCATCATCATTTCTGTCATACAATATAGTATGTATTGTCTTCTCGTATTTTTCATTTTTATATGCGTTTCGATTCAATTTATCGTTACCGTTTTCAACACCGTCGCCAAAATGCCTACGTACACACGACGCAAAATATTCAATATTATTATTTGAAATAGCATGATATAATAATCCGAGATATCGGGAGTTAAACCTGTATATAGTGCCTACACACAAGTGTATCTTTTGCATTTAGTTGTTTAAAGTTGGACAATTTTCGAAAACTGGTCATACCTTTGACTTTTTTTTTGGAAAAAAATTCGTAACTCACACAAATTTGTTATTTAACAGTGGAAAATCAAATATATGATATGTAAACAAAAAATTTGATGTCCGAATAAAAAAATTTCGAAAAAACAATAGATTCCGAACGCGTACCAAAAAAAGTATTGAAAAACTGTGTTGTTTAGATTAGAACGAAATGAAATGACGCGCTGTTGATACTAAAAACGTAATAACTTAAGATAATCGTGCTAACGGTTTGAAATTTTCACACGTTGTTTAAATTAATATGCTAAACTTAACTTTGCGACTTATTTATCGGCTATAAACAAAAACTGTGTGAACCGAGTTTTTAAATTTTTCAACCGCATGTGTAAAACTATTTTGTTTGGATTGTATTAAAGTTTCGAGACTTGAACATAAAAACTAGAGGATGGAACTGCCGTAAAATAATGAATTCAAAAATTTCGAAATTCCACAACTCAATGACACATTGTTATATAAATTTCAAGTCGAACGGAGCAGTTTCGAAAACTGGGCCGTTCGTTTTTTTTCCTCAGGACTTGAAAAACAATCAAAATTTCAATAAAGTACCATCTCGAATCAATTATCCATCTTTTAAGGTGCGTTAAAATCGGTGCAGTTTTTCTGCTAGGGAATTCGCTAACGCTCAGAATCTAAAACGAGCGTTGGATAAATATTTTAGTGTTTCGTTCCGCGTGGTCGCGTGAGGTAAGACGGAGAACGATTTTTTGAGCGTTTAAATGAAATTTTTCAAACGAATAGGCGGCAAATTTACTTTCGCTTGCAGCCGGCATATCGCTTAATCCCCGTCGCTGTAGCTGCTTATCGGACCACAATTATCGGTGTAATTAACTACCCCTGAAAAATACCTGATTTCCTCCCTTAGCGAATCGGCGAGGCTCTGAAAGTAAAACATATATTATTATAGTATGGTTACAAGCGTATAGTGTTATATTACGACGCGTCACGCGTGGTTTATGCGCGCTGCGTGATACGATAATTTGACGATATTTGTTATTTTTTTGTACGGAACCACACAGTTTCTACCCCAAACGACGCGATATATTTTTTTTTTTCGGGATCGTTTTCAGTGTTGTTGTTCGGCCAAGTGAAATGTTTACAGGAGAAAAACGCTTTCACAGCCAATCTGTTTCTTTCTGTGTGCTTTGTTGTTATAACTTTTTTTTTTTTTTCTCTCTTTTTCCAGTAAATGCGGGCATCTCGTCGGTGGACACGCGGCCCCCCCCCCAAAAAGAGATCGTTTTTTATATTTTTTATTCCCCTATACGTGTATGTACACCCCGAAACGGATAATGACACCACCGCGCTCTGCTCCGCCGGAGATTATATTATTATATTATATATATATATCGAACGACGATGACTCGAACGTTTTCTTTATCCGCTTTTCTGTAAACTTTTCTGACCTCGCCAATAGGGCGTACACGCGCTTGATGAACCGAGCGCAAATCCATCCGCAGTCCCGGCGCGCGCGGCGTGGTGATTTGTCAAAGTCCCTCGTATAGACTCGGTGGTAAACTTCCGGGTGTAATTTTTAACCGTATTACGGACGCGTCTCCCGGGAAAAAATATAGTCCGAGAGACGTTTTTACTAGTGATGTGGGCATGGTCGAACGATTTCGACAATCGAAACATTAGAAGCCGATCAGACACTTTTACAACGATCGAGAGATATCTCGAAATGTTTAATTAAAACATTAATATAACCAGTGGCGCAACTACGGGGGTGCTATGGGGTGCTGAAGCACCCCCAACTTCTTTTTTAGCACCCCCAAGATTTGAGCTCTAGTTGCGCCACTGAATATAACCGATCAAGATACCAGAAATATCGAACGGTACGCTAGTGATATTGAAATAGTAAAATTAGTTGTCAAGACAGTCGCTCAAAACCAAATTTTTCAACGTTTAGTTGGACTCTTCGGTTTTCAATCGGTAAGGAATACAGACTTTCACTACACTATTATCTTAGATCTCGGCGCCGCGCCGTTTCCCCCGAAAACGCTTGATCGGACGCCGCCGTCCGTACCGAACGTCGTTTCATGAACATAATTCGTTAAATATTTTTCATTCGATATACCATCGTACACTTTGAGAACTGATTGTTTTAAAAATAAACGAGATATCGCGCGATAATATAATCGATTTATATTGTAATCGAAATATCTCGATTGAATATAACTCGATTATGCCCGTCGCTATATAGTTTTTACTATTTTCGACGAGCGCGCAATAATCATCGTTATATTTACAATAACAGATTTCTTTATTGATATAGATATGATGTATTGAGCGCATCCGTAAGCACATGTTTGGTTGGTACGAATTATACGTTTTACGTGTTTAGTTTTCGTTCACTGCCGCCGTTATCAGATAATTACCGCAAGCAATATTATTGTGTTCACCGAGTTTTAAAAAAAAAAAATATATTTTCGATTGATTATTCTTCGGTTTACACGACGAGTGAACCAATCACTACAATAATACACGTACGGAGCGCGTATTATATAATATTTCAAACGTACTTAAACGTAGAAATATACTCGAAAATTGAAAATAATCATTAAAACATTAAGAAAGAGAGTGGCGAGAAGAGTGTATTTGATGTAGTGACACGGTTGATTTTTCAGACCCACCGTACACCGTGTAGTGTAGGTACATGATGTTTGTATTGATTCGATAAACGTTAAGTCTGTTATCATCGTACGTAAAAATATCTGTATTAAGAATGAAAAAAATTGACTAAAATTTTCACTTTTCGTAATAATGTTATTGAAGCGATAAGACAATTGAGTTTTGCCGATTTTGAGTTTCGATCCGTACTCGGATGGCGCAGCTCTTCAAAAAATTCTACATGAAATCTTACAGCGTACGACATCAAAACTGTTTGCATACCGATGTTAGGTTAACACTTTAGAGTACGTCGGGACAAGACGTCGCGCAATCCTGCATCAGTCAAAAAAAAAAACAAGAATCGGGTCAGGTTTTGGTACGTATAAGGAACGAAAAAAAAGTAGGCGCATTTTTTTTCCTAACCCGTAATGAAAGAAACGGTTAACGTCGAGTGCGATAAAACCGTATTATAGAATTCGTTCACCGTGATCCGTGCAAAAGGATTTGTAAACCGTGTTTTTAAAAAAACACTGCGATTTTTCCCGTCTTTTTCGCGCAGAAGGAGAAACGAGACAAGAGTAATACCTTCGGGTACCCGTGTTGTAAGTACTATTTACCCGTTTTTCTGCAACGCGAATCAGAAATATAAAAGGAGAGAGTAGGCTGTCCAAGCGAATTTATTTCGGTACCGGTCGTTTAATTCTCTCGGAACGATTCGGCGGACCGGAAAAATTACGACGGTCCGAAGAGTTGGTCGGCGCGCGGGCGGGAAAACGCCGGCGGAGACAAATCGACGATAATTTCCGTACCGGCGGCGGGCGGGCGGACGGTTCTAACCGATGCGATGGTATAAACACGTGTACCGTTAATGACGATGGGTCGTCGTGTGTTTTTTTTTTTCCCCTCGACACATCGATTTTTTACTCTCGTTTCTTTTTTTTTTCGGACGATTTTTTCGGTTTTTTTTTTCCCCGACAAAAGTCCACAACGGGCCGTCAACGCTCATCCGTTATCGTCGGGCACGCGAGGGGAGGTCATTTATCAGTTTCGTCGGTCCTCCGCTGCGCAGCGGCGATCCGGAGGCATCCTCCATCACGAACTGTGGCTGTGGGGAGGATGTAGAACTGGGCTATACAACAATAGTCCACCGCGACAACGTACGTAAATTGTTATTGCAGTGGCAAGTTATGATTAAATTCCGAGAGCCTGTCGTACAGGGTGGATCGATCACACGGCCGAGAACGCTCATAATATCGAACCACGAAACGTTCAATATTAGAAGGTGTACATTACCTATATTCTGATTGGAACGCGGAGAAATTTACAAAACCGTAGAGTACGAATATAACACTTTCGCATGTTTCCGAGTAGTGTAGGAGAGCGAAGCCGACAAAAAGTCAGAAAATCAGCGTGTACATCGGTTAAAAATGTGAATACCGGCGTATCTCAGGCAACACTTTTGTACGCGATCGACGACGAATTAAATGAGAGAAAACGAATTCTATCAACATAACCTAATGCATGTAACCATAATCCATACGCTAAATAAAATCAACATAACGAGAGGGAATTTTTTTTTTTAATACGACTACTCCGAAATTCTACTTTTTGCTCCACTTTTCGTGTCCACCCCTTTATTTAAACCGGGAGTTAAACTTCCTTTTAAGTCTCTTAAGAAGGAGTTTAAACTAAGAGAAACTCCAGCATATAGCCTTATACTTTCCGACAGTGGCGCGCGCAGGGGAGTCATATACGCCATCATATATTCTTTTTTAACAAACTACCTAGTAGTAGATTTATAACCAGATATGGTCATTGTTTTCTATCACGAAAATACCGATCGTACAATGTATACAGAGAATGTAAAAAAAAAAAAAGTTGAATAACCGATACGAGTAGTAAACGTATACAATTTGAATTTTCAGAACTTAATATTTTTGTACGAAAGAACGTAAAAAAAAAAATTCATTATTTAGAATATTAACGTTCCAAATCGTATACAATACAAAAAAACGCCTCAAATCTTTCGTTTTTATAGTATATTTTCCTCCCTGCAGTGTCCTCGATACTCCTTATAAATGGCTAGAGTGAAACATTTAGGGTTGGGAGAAGAAAGCTACAACGATCGAAAGCCATTTTCGGAAACGAATATTTTTCTATCGGCTCTCTCCCTACTTGTGTGATAAATACCGAGTCCAACAAATTCGGTATAATATTAGCGAGGCACGTCGAAACGGAATTTTTTTCCCGTGTGTTCTCTTCCCTTCTTTTGTAAACTTCTTCCGCAACTTCCTGAACAGAACACATAGCTGCAGAGTTCAGAAATTCGGTGGACTAGTCATTGGTACCTACTACGTATTATACAACTTCGATACACAGTGTCTGTATTGAAAAGTTGAAACAACTCGAACCGTCCTCAAACACTAAAAAATTACTAGAGCACGTCTTGTGGTTTATAGTATAAACCAAGCGACGTTACCGTCGTCGTCGACAGCTGTTGTCATCGAAATACGTGTGTGTTTACTTGGACAAAAGTTAAATTTTTTGTGGCAGGGCGATTTGCTTGTAGTTTATTATCTACACCCGTGTACGTATTTCGTGTATCGCTGTTACGTTGCGAAAATTTCACGAAAATTATAATCCTCGTGAGCCTAATAAACTATATAGAGAATAACGAACACGGTAGAAATTTCGCGGACATTCGCAGCACTATTATAGTTTTTCTCGTGACGTACCGAGCGTTTTCGTCGTCACCTTGAACATCCTGTACATACCATAGAAATAATAATAATGATGTGCATTTCGATGTTGCTGAACGTGCGGATATTTATGAGTGTATACTACATCGTTCCACTCCGGACCATTGACTCGATCGTCCTCGGCGTTTGTTCGGCAATACATTTTGGGCGAAACGCGCATAATATTCCCATTATGTTAACGACCACGAGAGCGCGCGGTGGAAACGGTCGCGTAACGTATCAATCTGTTTCTGGACAATGGCGCGCCGGCTGTCACAGCGATTTTTTGTTTTACATCGATTATTTTATGCATAATACATATATACGTATAATCAACGCGAACGGTAAATCGTGATATAAAAACGCGAAAAACCGCGGTAATTCAATACTCGGAATAAAAAAAAAAAAACAAACCTTTCAAACAAATACATCGATCCGTTTGAAATTTTTTTTTTTTATGACATTTAACGATTGGACGAAAACTGTGTATTACCGGGGGAAGAAAAACCGTCGCATTGTACACTGTTTGCTGCGGTCAAAATTTATGCTTTGAAGCTCGTGTAAAAGTTTCGATGATTCTCAAATATGAAAATTACTTATTTCACCGAACAAAACGTACGACATTACACCGTTTGCGTTGAGAAAAAAAAACAGCAAAGTTTGTGTTTCTTATGAAAATACAATTTTTTTTTTGTGTTGTTTGTTGATTAAAATGCATTTAGGTACCTAACTATTATTATTTTTTTCGTTCCGTTTTAAAAGTACGTATCGATTTTCTATAGTTAGGTTAGGCTTTTGTTCAACGTTAAAAGCAGTTTGAAGCACGTTCGTTGACACCGCGGCGAATCGCGAGAAAACGCATAAAATTATGATACAACCCCGGTTCAAAGGGAAACTCACTGCGTAAAGTGAAAAACCTTATTTATTTTCACGTTCGTTATCATAAAACCGTCATAAAAATTAGCAAAAAACAAACACAAATTGTTGAATACAAACGACGCCGCACTACGTTTCCTCCTTTTGTCGACCCATTCTGTTTAAGCGTAGGTACTTTTTTTAAAATCACGTTTATGTTACATGAAGCGTTTAACGAAATCGGTACAGTAGTACTAACTTCAGTGGTTTTAAACTATAAATTTTCAACAATATGTACTTAAGAACGGTTTTATATTCTCAAAAGTGGACTAAAACAACATTCGGATTATTAACATTACAATTTCTTTTTAAATAAGTCTCAACGAAGTTTACGTATGGTACAGTTCCTGGAAACGTAAACGAAATATTTTTTAGATTTCTTTTTTACGCGTGATGCGACGTGTGAGTTGTACTGTTTTACTGTAAAAGTTAGTAGAGGACGACTATTCTTTCGGGGGGGAAACGTTTTCGACACGTTCAAAACACCACACGTTGAAACAGCGACTCCTGTCCGCGCGGCTGGAAATCAAAACGTCCTCTTCTTTTTCCGGCATTAAAATTGGGCGCCGCAGCTGTAGAGAATCGCGTTCGCCGTAATACATTATTTATTAAGCACCCATTATCGAGAGACATTGTTTCGTTTCAGACGGACAACTGCGCTGTTTTGACCGGAGGGAAACAACAACAACAACGACAAACAATTACGTTTTACGATAATACGTGGACACCAGCGCGATTCGATGTAACAGTGCACCGAAAATACGATTTCAACGGTTGGAAACGGCCGACCGTCACCGCGCGGTGTGTGGGGTGTCGTCGACGACGGGCAATTATTACGCTGTTGTTGCAGCAGACACGGGGTCGGAAAGTTTTTCTCTCTCGCTCGATCCACGTGTCGGTCGTGAACTATATACGTATATATTAATAATAACACAGATGCAATTAGGGAAAACGATGGACCGACCGTGTGCCACCGATCCGATGCAATATCGAACGACTGCTGCAGTAGTAGTTCGCGAGACGGACGAGTAAAAAAACGGTTAGGTTTGTACGCCGCGGCGACGCATTTTCAACCGAACGGGGTATTTTCAGCGAGAACGAACGGGGCGGCGAAAACACCAGCGATGAGAACGGGGCTCTCGACTCGAAATCGGTAGAAAAATGCGTCGGTAAAAAATACGCGAACTCGACTTTACCCGTTTAAGTTTTCCAAGGTATCGTCAAATCGGTAATTTAATACTTCTTGTTGAAAACCGACCGGTTAGGTTGCAGTCGCGTCGAGGAAACCCGAGAGTATTTCGAGAACATTTTTTGGCATGTACCGGAAAACGAGAGAGCAGCGGAATAGCAAAGATACATTATATATTTTAGAAAAAAAACGATCCCGTTTTCAAAAAATCGTGTTTGCAACAAACGTAACATTATAACGTATCCGTGTATTCCGTTTGATTTTTGCCAAACGAATTTTCCTTTTGGAACAGTAAATTTCAAAACTATTAAATCGAACGTTTTGTTCGGCAAACGAAACAATCGCTAAAGTACGAAATTTGAAAAAAAAAAAAAATCACAAATAGTAAAATGTACAGCTCGAAACATTTTGGTGTCCGTATAAATTAAATAAAAAATCGATATGAATTTTTTAAAAAAATTGGAAATAAATGTGAACATACGAGTATATTATTATAATTTATAGGCAATAAGTATATTTCATAGTTGGCAAAACGTAAGTAATTAATAAATTGCTTATGTTTTGTTTTCAACAAATTTAAAAACGGAACATAAGCAATAATAATATAAGAGTGATCAATAAACGCGAAATGTAACTGACGGTTAATACTCAAGTACAAACCGAAAAGTTGGGAACGAAAATTAATTTTTTGAAAACAACATGCATCTTTTGCCTATTAGATTCAACAATAGCTAGTCAACAATTAACTGGTTTTTAACATTTCCTTTTGGTTGTTCTATTCTTATATTTTTTTCAAACGAAAAGATGAAAATCAATCGCAATTTAAAAATTTAATACATAGTTTGAATTTTTTCGGGGTATTCGATGTTTAGAAATTTCATTTCTTTGAATCGGTGTCTTTTTACTCTATATTAAAAAAAAAAAAGAATAAAAAGATGAAAATAAACATCAGAAGATCGTAACAGCCTTTTACTTGTTTAGACACTTTTAGCAATATACGTCTCTTTTTTCAGACGTACAGCGGATTGATACATTTAGTATCCGTCAAGTACGGAGCCCGTCGTGTCTTGTACGAAAATAATAAAGCGACGTTTTTGATCCATGCAGAGATATTATGTATAATATCAATGTCAATCCGTCAAAAACCGTAGTGTATCGTGATTTTTATATTGTTTGTTGTATACGTGATGGCGAAAGTTGGATGATAAGTTACCTACAGGATAGTCATTTTTATTTTCGAAATAATTATCAATCTATTTTGTTTAAAAAGAATGGATTATCGTGACGAGTACCTGTCGAAGTGTTACGGAAATATTGTTAAGTTACGTCAAATTTGCTAGTACAAGGTAATAAACGGGTGAGTAACAAGACAAGCTGATTATCAGACGAGAGTTCATAATTCAAGTGCCATGTTTAGAAGCTAAGTTATAAGCCCTTATTATAATTACTAAGACTGAATCGCTAAAAACGACGAAAAAAAATAAAACAGGAAGTTACGAGCCAACAGTACATTAGGTCACTGTTTTGGGTGAGTTTGAAAGGTGTTGAATTTGGGAAAAATGAAAAAATTATTGTTGATCGTTCACAAACGAAACGGTTTTGATATTTGAATACTCGGAAATTTATCAATTGTTTAAAGTTCTCTACGGAGATCAATAAAGGTTCAGAAGATTCACTCATTCGAATTATATGTAAGAATTTCAATTAATTTGAATTCTTTATGAAAGAGTTATAGCAAAAAATAACAATAACCGAAAAAACGGTGAATAAACGTAAAAAAAATAAAATTATAAAAATGTTTTAACGACCCGTAAAAAATTATGATTTTATGATGAAAACTACCTACTGCATTTATTGGTTTTAGCAAACAAAACCATTACAATTTTGAAAATTTTTATTATGTTCTATTGCGTATAACATGTATGTTTAACACGAGAATAGTCGAAATTTGTTTGTATTTGAACTTCATCTATTATATGTATGATCGTCATATTGTAAAGATATATTGGAAAGCAAATAAACACAGTGTGGTATTAAAATTAGGTGTTTTAAGCTTCGAAACATTAAAACGTGTGGTTTTATTAAACAACCTTACAAAGTTCTGCAAGTCACTCAAAACGAGTCAAAAAAATCTTATAAATACGAGCATAATGTGTAAAAATTGTTTGCGATACGAAGCGATGTTGAACGCCACGTCATTTTCGATCGCAAACTTCCGAAACGAAAAAATACTTTGATACCTACCCGAAAATCAACAATATGAGTGGCCAATAAAAGAACAATCGCGCCCCGTATAGTATTCATATGTTCCCGTGTTGATGTTCTCAGATTTCAAGATTCGTTCATCGATAAGTGTATAATTTTTCGAATTTGTTTTTTATGATATATCCCAAAGAACTGGAAATGTGGGTACCTGTCAAAATATTGAACACGTTTCCGTTATTCGTTTATTAAATTTATTTAAAAAAATAATAATAACGTCGCGTATACACATGTGGTGTCTAGCATAAACTGTTCCCGTGTCGAGTACAGCCCGATTTAGATTCGTTTTATAATTCGGCCGTATACATTTACCTGCCTGTCTTAAATCGCCAATTGTCGAACACACCACGTGAGATCTATTCGGCCGTGGTAAGTACTAACCGATATAGAACAATAATTGTATACGTTCCCGTCATTTGTATGTGTAACGAAAAAAAAAAATAAAAATTACGCCACGTAGGCGTGTGGTTTTTGGTGTAACAATCAATATTCAACGCGTTTCATAACGTTACAACAACTGCAGCTGGTCGCGCCCGATTTTCGGTGATTCGTTTTGATGAATCGCGTCCAACAGACACATCTCGTATACAAATAAATGCGCGTTACGTGCATTTCGCGTTGAAGTGAATAACGGCGTGAATCGGGGGTAAGAGAGGTCCGATCGAGCCGAAAATCGCGTCCTTTCCATAGATGTATGACACAGTGCTCGGAAAAATACGTGATGGGAGAGACTTAAAAAAAATGAGCGTACTTTACGACTGGACCTAACCCAATAGTTCGACGGGGCGGTATGAAAGTATAAAAAACTCCGTTCCCCCCAATTCGAGCACTGTTAATAGAATATTATACAGGGTGCCCCCACAGTGCCCTACAGTGGAACGCTTCGGTTTTGAAAATGATTTCTCTTTACGGGGTAAAACGAGTTAAAGAACAAGTTAGCCACCGCTTTGGCTAAAATATGATGTTATACAATTAATACTTTATTGAACCCCGTCGTCGTAACCGACTCGTTTTATTATTTTAAACCTTTTATGTTTTTTTTTGTTAAAACCGAAGCAGGTTCGTTCGCAAACACCCTGTGTACATCTCATTTTTTACCGGTAGCTCTTCCGCATATACATTATTCAAATTCGCGTATCCAATGCCCCCTTTAGCCGTCGCCCGACAACAGATGACGCGCCCCCTCGCTGTACTACTACTACCACGGCCGCGCAGAGATTTCCGTGTACCGGAGTCAATTTAAACGCGATCTCACTCGCATACACGTCGTCGTGTATAAGGTTAATATTTGTACATATATACACGTGATATGAACGTACGTGAAATAATAATAATGGTGTACACACACACACACGCGTACGAAACACAATATACTAAAAAAAACAACAATATTATTACAATACGTACCGTATTGGAACGACACATCTCGCAGAGTTGTGAGGGGTAGGTATGACAAGCGCTGCAGCTGTCAGTCGTCGACGAATACTTGAATAAATTGTATTATTATTATTATTATTGGACGAACAAGCGGAATCGCTGGTTCGATTTGCGACGAGTTCGGCACGGGGGCTGGGAAATGAATAAATCGCGGGACCCGGGAAAACGACGTTTTGGCGTAACAATAGATATTTTCAACCATGTTCTTCTGTAACTAAATTTATTTTACAAAAAAAAAATGTTTGTTCGGTTGTCATTTTTTGAGTTCACAAAGTCGGTTCGCTACCAGCTGAAATTTCATAACTCTTAGCGAGCCAACGTTTTATTAAAAAAAGTTTACAGCAAACTGCAAGTCGGACAACATTTGTATCAATTCTGTCGAGATCGCTCGTCATCCACCCCTAAATAGTTGTAAACGTTTAATGGTTACGAATTCCATTAGAAATTGCTAATGTACTCTGTGTCTAAAGAACGCATCGTCGTATAAATTTTCAAGGATCATTTCATTTGCTAACCCGTATTTTATAGCTGTCCCCTTCTACAAAACGTACAGGTTAACAACCATCGTTTTAACCGATAAATATGTTTGCGTGTTCGTATTATATATGTAAAAAAAAGTCAATACATTATTATTTGAATATCGCGGTTTTTTTTTTTATAGAATTTTTAAGCAACGGTTTCTGGCGTTTAAGTGACATAGAATTACGGGTTCGCGCTAGTTTCGGTCGCTCGATACGACAAGCTCCTGACGTGATCGAAACCACGACCCAATACTACGTTGGGGTAAACAGTGTTTAAGGCGTTTGGGTTCGGTCGAATATCCGCCGTTCGGAAGGAACGAACTCTTAAAACCAGTCGGAAAATAAATCGCCGTGAATCAACGATCGCGACAAAACGTGTTTTGTAAACAGAAATAATAATTCGTAAACGATAGTACTCGTATATTGAATGACGGTCGAAAACGACGCGACGTCGTTATAGTAAAACCATCGGAAATATATATATATATTGATATTTACAATGTTGACGACTACTGTCGGACGCGTTACGTACGTGGATTTAGAGTAGGTACGTTTTGCGTTTGCTCGTAGAGATCGCAGTGTCGAACGTCTTGCTGGCTGGCCGGTGTGTTGGCTCGAGACGTTTTACATGAGATCAGACTGTCGCGAGATCGTTCATTAGCGTTTCATTCGTCGCTGCGGCGCATTCGTCGAAACGTCGCCGGGCGAAAAAAAAAATCTCTAAAAACTCGTACACACACAAACGTCTAATAACGCGTCCGATCCGTCGTCGACTTAACTTTTATACATATACATTATAGGTAGGTAGGTTGAACAGTAAAACGGTCGAGCACGGTTATAATACACGTTGACGCGTTTCTCGGGAAAACTAAATTCGTCGGTAGAGTTCGGTACAGTCTTTGAATTGTAAGATTATTTTTCTTCGGCGTAGCGTTTCTTCGCGAGCTGCCGCTGTTGCTGCGCGACAAACTCCTCCATCAAAAGCCTCTGGCCGTCCAGGATCCCGTTTAAGCTCGCCCGCTGGGTGGCCCGGTCCCGTCGCCATTCCTCGCGGAGCGCGCCGATGCCGTTCTCCAGCGCTTGCAGCCGGCGCAACACTTGTTGTTCCAGCGTCGCGGTCGTCTGCGTCTCCGCGTCACACGTCTGGATGATGTCCACTTGCGGTTCCGTCACGTCGTAGTAGTCCGGCGTTTCCATTTTCACGTCGCCGTCGGCGTACCCGTCGTATTCAGCGTTCGCGATGCTGTCGGACGCGTCGAGCCCCACCGAATCTATAAGAAAAAAAAAACGACAAAATAGAAAAAAAACGAAACGTGTACGACAAAAAATAGAAAAAAAAACGAAACGTGTACGACAAAATAGAAAAAAAAACGAAACGTGTACGACAAAATAGAAAAAAAAACGAAAAGTGTACGACAAAATAGAAAAAAAAACGCGATACCGAGCGAGTCGCGATCGCGTCGTGCCAAACGCGAGTTCTGGCGGAACCGTCCGATTTTAAAATCACTAAAACGTGTCACGCGATTCTTTCAGCCCAGAACGGTTAAGAGTTTTCATACGGTACGTAGAGGGAAAAACTAGACGAACATTTTTTCGGTTTTTTTTTTTTGTCCGTGTAAAATTCGATATCACACGTGTTCATTTAAAAATCACCCGAGGTCCCTTACCCCTTTTTTCCCGCAAAAACCCGCTCGATTTTTTATTTTTTTATTCAAAAGGAGAAGACGGTTGGACTTTTGATTTTGGTAAATTTCGTCCGTTTAAACGCATCGAAAGTGGTAGAAATCGCTTGAGTTTCGCCACTTAAAAAATATAGACACCCGGAGGCCCCTTGACCTATTAACCCATTATAATAACTTCGTTATAACTGACGAACTTGAAATTCAAACGAATAACACTATATCGTTGCTGTTCGGTCGCGCTTGTAACAGCTTAAAAGTAATCGATATTTTGAAACTTTTTTTTTTTTTTACAGATTAATCATTTTTTTTTTGCGACCGGGTCAAAATAAAATATCAATATACGTCTTGATTCACATAAAAATCAATGCGTGCGTGTTTTTTTTTCATATTAAGAATAGAACGTTTCGATTGTTCAAATTGGACGTTTAAAATTAGTTGACGGTTAAGAACAAAGATATCAAACAGATTTTCGTGTATTTTTTAATTTTTCCTATTCATAAAGTCTAAGAATCTTACGGAAAAAAAAAAAAAAATCAAGAATACGCGCGAGATGATTTATAGTTTATATTGTTTCTAATATAAGTAGTAGCTAATTTCATTAATTTTGGAAAAAATTATAACTGCAATTAATTGAATACTACAACGATAATTAACAATTTGGTAATACAAACATAAAACGCTAAATCAATCGGCATTCAGGAAACGAAATGCTGTTCAAACACAATATATATATTGTATAGTGTTAATATAAATTAGTTGATGAAAAGGCTGTGAGTAAGCAAACAATTAACGTTCCGATCCAAGATCGGTAAAACTTGTAGGGGGAAAACATCAGGTTACCCAATAAAATATTCAACGGTATATTATGTTTCTGACTTCGCTAATTTTCCTAAGAATAAGCACGCGGAATTTATAACGTACCCGAAACGACTTCACAAAGGTGGGCCATCGCATTGCTTGGTTTACATTTAAGTACTTCGTGAAGTAAAGGGAAGTACGACATCCTGGTGCTGGCGACACCATTTGTCCGAATTCTTAGTAGTTCCATCTTGTAGTCCTGTTTAAGGTGCTTCCACTTTGTTCTCAACTGCGTAGCGTCTCTATTAAATCCTGCGGCTGCCATTGGTGCAACCAGGCTCGAGTACAGATCCGAGTTTCTCTTCCTGTGCAGGACAAAAACGAAAATAACCATTAGTTTATTTTGACATTCGATTGGTGTACACGAAAAACAGGATTCAAAAATTTAAAAACACCAACATAACACAAACTGTTTTAACGGCCATCGTTCAAAAACACAATTCGTTTAGTCTTTAAGAGAATTTGTAAAAAGTCGAAACAAAAAAAAATATCCCATCACCGCTTATCAGCTAAATGCGTTATATTTGTTTCCGATGAATAATTGTAACGTATTCCCTAACGTTGACAGTATATCTAAATGACAACACTCGTTACTCGACTATCATTGTTTTTCCTAAAAAAAGTATAAAAAGTTACATTTTGAAAAATATCTTGGTAAATGACAATGATTAGTTAACGATTTTTATTCAAACAGAGTCAATAGAATGCATTGAATTTGCGCTTATGACGGACGAGTTATTAATACATTTGAATAACAATTAGGAACAAGTTACAATGATACAATATAATGAAAATAATCAATTGATAATTTAAGTTAATGAGATTAATTATGTATAGTGTAAACTATACACACATTAATACATTTTACATAATAATAATTAAAAAAAAAGAAACCAAAAAGGTGAACAGTAACCACTATGTGATAATAAGTAGTACCGTTTTACCGCGGTTCGTATTATTAGATAGTTATTCTTGAGACAATTTATGAAGACGAAACTGTACAAGATTAGTTATTGATAAACTTGAACCCTGTGTCCCCATATTTTAGTTGTTTTGAATGATAAAAAAATTTACTTATTGAACTAAGAAGTGTTATTGTTGAATGCTTATTTTCCATTTGCTAAAACGGATAACTAAAACTAAAACTACTGGTCTAGAAGTTTTAGTTTTATACATATTTAATCTGGGAACAATTTTCCTACAAAAAATTACGATTCAGAGCGAGTTCAGTGAGTCAAATACTCAACAAGTTGTAAATTTTTTATCCTTGTCTAAAATTTTTTTCAATTTTATTACGGCGTTTTAAATTTATCGATTCCTACAACGTATGAAAGTGTCAAGAAATCAATTTAAATAACGATCGGATGTTAGTATTACCCAACGTCGACGTGTGCAAATTTTAAGTAGTTTAGGGTGATTTTCAAATTATTTTTGTTTTTGACACGTAACTCAATCAATAATTATAACTTCAAATTAAATATAATCTATGGCCTCATACCTATTTTGTTTGTGGTTTTTTACTAAATAATCGAACGACGACTACAAAACACCTACTGCCTCAAAGAGTGATCACCAAAAATAAAATTTCAAGTCTTTTGTTCATGGATCATAACTCAAACATTAAAATTAAAAAAACAAACCTTAAACAAAAGTACCATAACTATTGGTGTCTAGGTCCAAAAACCTATCGTAATAGTTAGGTAATGCGTGAAAAAATCGGCGCACTACTACAGATTAAATAAAAATTTAATTTTAATTTTATCTAATCTGTGGCCCTACTTTTACCCGAAAAGTGTTTCCAGGCAAAAAAAAAAAAGAAAAAGAAAAAGAAAAACATTATTGTAAAAACAATCACAAAACAAACTTTTGACTGATCATGAAATTAACTATTCGTTCATTTGTTTTGTCTAGACTTGCTGGTGAAATAAGATTAATTTCGTGAGTAGTCAGTTGGTAATAAGTTAGCAGTATATTTATTAGGAACTTTGTAATTAATTAACAGGTACAAATAATGATAGAAATTATTTTTTTATAATCAAATCAATTGATATTTGATGTAATAGAAGGAAAAAAAATGATAAGTCACAAGTCCCGACAGTTGAGAAGTATGCCCAGGTTTAAAGTATGCGTTAATATATTGACGTACATTTAAGACGATAACCTTAGTCTTCATTATTTAATCAGGAATTTATCATATTTTTTTTAAACGTCGATCTTTTCGATCCATACCTATACAGAGTGTGTTATTCAGCGTGTTTCTGTTCTAATTGGCTTTGAATAGCTACTGAAGATTTAAATATGTTCTATATTAATAATTCTACTTTTGAAATATTATGGTTTACTGGACAAACCAAAAAAAAAAAATTCTCCCCTATTGTAATTTAATCTATAAGTAAAAAAAAAAAAAAAAAAATTGTGAGAGTAAAAAAGTTCAAACACCCTGTGTGTTTAAAACATATTATAATGTATTATAGTCATCTGTTTTTATATAAAAATATATTTGATAATATCTAACAAACGATTTTGAAATCAGCATATTATCTGGTATTCAATTAACACATAGCAATCAGAAATCAATCAATCACAAATGGATTTAATTCAACGCTATTTTTTATTTAAAATAATATAACGATGTGAATTTGCGAACAAACTCTCCGCAACGGTTTATTTCATGAATCTCAAATTCGTTGAACAACCAGAACAGTTGTCTACATAATTCTATTCGAGGACGTATGAAACACGAATTTGGATTTAAATTTTACATTAACAACATAAAATACAATTTAAACGTTTTTTTTTAATACTGTCACAAGCAGTGATGTTAGTATACGTCACTACTTTTAGTGGCTACTAAATATAATAATTTTTGGAAACGACTTACGGTTATCTATTATTCAATCAAAATTTCTAATGAAATAAATGTAATTTAAAATTGTGCGTTAAATTATTCACTGAAACCGAATTTTCGGTACTTAATACATATTATTAGTGTTTATACCTATAACCAGTTTAAAATGTTAAGTTAAAGCCTGTTAATTTCCATACATAACCAAACAACTTTTAAGTTTTAATAGGATTAAAACCATTCGTAAGTGAATAAGTGAATCCCTACTCTTGTTCAGCTTTCCCTTATCAATATAATATTGTTTTTGCACTTTCACCTCATGAAACCATGACGAGTAGTGCCATGTATCGGTAAAAGTATTATTTTGTAAACTGTCGTAATTATTGAATATCGCACCTTCATAAACCGTCGTAAAATCACACATCACTACACGGTTTCAAGTATACCTGTCCACAACGGTTCTTATAGTCAGTTGAGTAATACATATCAGACACCTACAGGTCGTTAGATTCATATTAGCATTTCATAAAACTAAAAGGATTAATACACACTTATCAAACAATCTATCAATATAACTAATCGAACCTGAATCGAAATTTCCCAACTGACTTTTGAACGTGTAAAATGGCGTTCTCTTGATTTTATTTTGTTTCTTTTTTTCCCCCTGTAAACATTTTTTCGGGTAGGAGTGGTTCGATTTTTTCAGTCGACATCTCTTATGACAGCGTTTTGAAACGAAACGATACTTTAATTGAAGCGTTTTTTTTTTTTTGAAATATTTCAGTTACGGTCCAAAAAACCAAAACCACGTGAAATGTTCTTGTGTGTGATCATCCTTCGGGTAAAATTTTGTGCTCCGATGTTTACATTGAATACTCGCCGTAAAAAAGTTAGGATTTTGGCTTCAGAATGTACTTTGTTTGAAATTTTGATAGTTTTTTTTATGGTATGTGCCCGCCAAAACGACCAAAACTGCGGAATAGCCCCGAACGTCGTAATAGGATGCGGTATACGACCAACAATCGTTATAAGAATAATTAATTCTTTGACGTTATCACACGTTCTTGGAACGGATAAATTTAAAACGTCGCGTATTTGAGAAAAGTACATAAAACTTTTATTTTTTTCCGTCAACACGTTTTTGGGTAGTTGCCCTGATCTTTTCACGGAGACAAAACGCAGAGAAAATTTTTGTCGAAATAGGCTCTATATAATAAACGGCTCTGTTATGAAAACCAGATAATTTAAGAAAAAAAAAAAAACGTTTGTTTACAAACTACGTTTTAGAAACGAAAAGCGGAAAGTGTCCACCTCTCGATCATTTTGGCTCGGTTAGATCGATTCTCCATCGTTCACACGTTCGTCTATCACACGCAACTCAAAGGACGTTCAGACGTTTTTCATTTCCAACGTACCGCCGATTGATCTAGATTCTAGCGATGATATGTATATAACAATAGGACTTTGCACACCGATATGCAGTACTCGTTATGAAGTATATGTTGATCGACTTTTCCACGTTTCCGACTTTATTTTCTTTTTTCGTCTTATTAAAATCGGAAGTTCGATTTTTTTAAAACTCGATTCGTAAAAGCGCGTAGGGGACAAAACGTGCGGGCGTCCGAAGAAGAAGACGTCACGACGTGTTCGAACCGTTCGTATCGGGATCGCCGTCGCGTCACTCGGTGCGGGTACGTAGGAAACGTCTGGATTACAGGTTAATCTGTGCGAACAAGGAACGACGTCCCCCTGAAAGTCAACGACATAATCTTGTACTGTAAAATTCCGAGATTATTATTTTACACGTTTTACCGGTAAGCTTCACGCGGTACGGGTTCAGCTCGGTTCGAAAAAAAAAAACACGAGCAGTCTCGTCCGGTCTCGGGACGAGTCGGATGGAAAAACAAGTGTGTGCTGGTCCCAGTCGAACGAGCACGGGCTCGGTTAACGGTACATCCGGTCCTTCTCGAAGAAAAAAATTCAAAAAAAATCACAAACCATGCAGTACCTACCTACGTACGTATTCGAGTGCGTGAAACGGAGAAAACACGCCGCGCAGTAGCCGAAACCGCGCAGAAGGACACGTGTGATACTACGAACATAATAATATTGAACGTTTTTTTTTCTCGTTTGACCTTCAATAATAATAATAACGATATCGATGAACAGATACCGCCGATAGACATCATTTTTTGCGTATAAAATAATACCCCGCGATGTAAGCGTATAACCGTTTTATTTCTTTCGATTGTACTCTCGGAATAAAAAAAAAAACATTCTATAGGAAATCAATGCGTATGTTAAACAAAATATACGATTTTATAACAAACGCGTATATTGCGGCGACTGCCTACTGCACATTTCCAACCGTACAAAAAAGTACGCAAGTTAAAAAAAAAAATTCTTACAAAACAAACCTTCTGTCTTATCGCTAAAAATTCGGCCGCGTAAGAGCGCAAAAAAAAAATTTTTTAAAAATAAAGTTGGTTCAACGCGCGAGACAAAACGTTTACAAGTGTACAAATGTAATATTATAAAGTATAATAACAAAATATTAGACAAATATAGTCTGTATGGTATGTTGTACAGATATTACGACAAAACGTTTACGAGCAGATAAATTATCATATGACCTTGTGGTTTGTGTGTCATGTATTAAACTAATAGAATATTGTGTTAGAACATTTTTATTTCATAAAACAAGCGAACATCATAATATTGAAACCAAAAAAGCCGGTATCGCTCTAGGTCTCTTGGGTATTTTGACGGAGTAGCGACTGCGCTTTGGGTGCACGGTTTGGAAGTTGAGGTTAAAACGTACTATTCAATATCTAAAAAAAAAAAAACGATTCTGAGCGAGTTCAACTGTCTAATACATACGTCGTGGTCAAGAATTCCAAAGTTCTATACTTGGCTCCAAATTTTTTGAAATCTTTTAAAAATTTTATCAAACCCGCATCTTACCGATTTCAATATTGTGTAAAAGTTTGTACCCATCATTATTTTATGGCCAAAAAACTAAACCGATACACGTCAATAACACGTTTGCTGTAAGTAATTAATGTTTCACCTTATTTTCTTGATGGTAACTTTTTCAATTTTGAACTTTAAAATTCGACACCCCTCAAAGTATCTCAATAAGCTCAGTCCAAAGAGTTTCCAAAAGAAGTATTGACTTTATGATTCGGAGCATTTCTTATACCCTAAAAAGTGTTCACCCGAAAAAAAAAACATCATTGTAATCGCGTAATTGCGCTCAGAATCTAAACAATGTTGTAGACGTACACCCAAAGGGGGATCCTAATGGCTCAACTCGAATGAACTAGTTATTGGTAATTTAGTCTAATGAAAATTATTACTATGTACCTAGCTACTTACATTGTGTCGGAATAAAATTATGTGTTTATTAATTACTATTAACCGCGTATGAACACGTTTCCGTGTATCGCCGATAATCACAAATAACGGCAGGAAATAAGTTCGATAAAAAGTTAAAAAATACTGCGTGAGAGGTTTTTTTTTTTTACCCGCTCGTGTCAAGACCGAAATTTCAGCGTTGCGTAAATCAGGGATGTAATAAAATTTGAGTATCACCCGCAAAACGAGCGCTATTCTTGAAACTGCCCGAGAACAAATTATTTATTAATTCTTATTTCACCGCACAGTCTATCGGTAAGTAGACTAAAATTAATAATAATTATATAAAAAAAAAAAAAAAAGATACGACAGGTAATCGTGACAGCACGGAGGTATACCTATTCAAAACATGAAGATGAAAAAATGAATTTAGCTCAAAAAAATTCAAGACAAGACCGGTAGGTTTAACGTCATAACGCGTTATTATGTATTACGACGAGCGAAATTAATAATAAATTATAAATATAAGTTATTACGACGTCATTTGCACGATCAACGACCGAAACGGTTTCATCACCCCGATCCTCACGGATCACAATACAATATAATTGATTTGTTGAATACAGAAACGAGATTATGTGAGTTACGTATTGTTTTACCCCCCATCGAAGAATCAATAAACAATGTTGAAAAGCAAAAGAAAGTTAGCACGCTGGTGGTGTAGGTCGGTGTTTCGGGTGGGTCACTGATTCGGAAGGTATTGACGTTGCGTAAATAGTTCAAAAGTTATTGCAAAATACACACAACAAAAAACCAAAAGCTAAAGATGCACACTAAAAACGTCTATAAATCAAAATTCGATTATAGAAACATATTACAGAAAGTAATCTTTTCAGATTAAGAAATGAATTGTTTTTTTTTCTACCAACAACTTTTCGGGAAGAAGGAATGCTCAGATTTTTAGTCAGTACCTTTTCTGATAGGAGGTGTATAGAGTCTCTGGTAGTACTTTGGTTTAAGTTTTTTTGAGTTAAGACACCAAAAACCAAACCGAAAAAATAGGGTATTTCGGAAAATATTACGGAGAAAAGTTTGAAATTTTAAGATTTGTGATGAAATTTTAGTTCGGAAGGAATATTCCAATTTTTAAAATCAGTAACTTTTCTGATAAACAGTTTGGTAAATTTAACTGTACTCATGTCGGTATACAAACATGAAACATAAATTTAGAATTGTATAACAATGGAAAAAAAAAAAATTCACCTCCTAAAGGGTTTTGGAAGCTATTTTCGCAAAAAAAAATTCTCAAAAATTATGGAATTTTTCTCGTGAAAGTTTATCATTATTTGCAAATACGTGAGTAGACTTGTGAGTCGACATTTTCTCATATGAATTCAATAAAGTCTAAATCAAGTAACCGTATTCACTGTTCGTATTTAGAGTCGTGCATCGAATTGACCACCGAAGGGTGTTCAATAGATATTCAAAGATTGGTTTCTGAAAAACACGTAAATACGTATTAACTATCCAAAATCATAATCTAAAATATAAATACAAGTGGTCTATCTAATCATCGTAATAACGATATTAGAATTAACGTAACAATTATTGTTAACCACTGAACGTGTTTTTTTTTTTTTTCGTTAGTAAAAATATCTTAGAGGGCGCTCGTTTTGCCGAATTTCAAGTCCTTGCGTACCGTACAACTTTATTTATGACGTTGTTAACGTATATATCGCTACGAAATCCCGAAATCGTAAAAACGAACGGCCCAGAAGATTGGCTTTATTCTTTAAAACAAACGAACAATTTTCAAGATCCGTCTTGAACTTGGTATAAAAGTGTCGCCGGGTTTTTCATACAAATGTTTGCCGCACCGGTTCTCCTCGATAAACGTACAGCCGGCTCCGACACCCTCATACAGTACAAGGGGATCCGCGTTCCCTCTGTCCGTCACCACACTGGCGAGGTATAAAAAATCAATGTAAACTGTTTATGATGAATATGACTTATGAACAACGGATAGAGAGGACAAAAAAAAAAAAAATTGAGGACCTATTTTGTATCCATACAGTACCAACCGTGTTGTAGGGACCACCGCGTCCGTTAAATTAGAAGGGTCGTTTAAAAACGTGTTGAAAACGACAGTTTTTGCGACAAAATTCGAGCGCTGGCCAAGATAACGCACCGAAGAAATAACCGAATCGTCGAAAGTCGCGGGGAACGGAGTGCGGTTAAACGGACGCGTTGTTCTTAAAGCTTTCGCATTCGTTCCGAGATGCGGCATCGAAACATCACAAACTCGTAGATCAAGTAGGCGCGAAAAAATATCGCATATTATACTCGCAGGATGTCCGTTACGACAGCGAAATGATACCGTGATGATTTTACTACGACACAACGTCGAGCTCATGGAACGATCAACAGTGCAGTAGCTGATAATATGATCGTTATCGTTATTTCTCGCGATCCGCGTGTTCTGTACACGTTCCGGGAGAATGTACGAAATCTGTCCACGAAATCCGCAGCGAGACTGTTTGAAACGTCTATTTTTTTTCAAACGAAAAACACTCGTCCGAAAACGATATGGGAAAAGAGCCGCGACCGTTGAAATAATAATAATAATAATAATACTGTCGGCGATAGTCCTCGTTTTTCGACCCGACCGGCCGTTCCGAAGAGGGTCGGCACCCCTCTGCGATACCTACCCCCGATCGCCGCCGCCGCCGCCGGATACCCTTGAGCCGTTACGTTCGAATCTCCCGCTCGCGCCCCACCGCGCGCGCGTTCAACACGATTTCACCGAACCTAAAATACACGGTACCACCGCGGTTTTTTTTCATTTTAGCGCGATCTACATTCGTTTTTTACACGTTGTACGAAACGCGTTAGAGAAGAACTACACAATGTTAATAACGGTAAAATATCGTCATACCTCTTGCTGTCCAACATGTTGGTCATACCCATGTCGATGATCAGCCGGATAAAGTGTTCGGTCTCGCGGTCCGACCATATGTACCGTTTCTTCACTTCCAACAGGCTCGTCTTGAAAACGGTTTTGCGCGTCACGTTCGGCGGGGCGGCGGCGGCCACGCGCTTGTTGCCCGCCGCCGTCTTTACAGCAGTACCGCCGGCGTACGGTTTGTCTGTGTCGCGCTTGTTTCCGGCACCGCCGCCGCTGTTGGCCGCGCGTTGCTCCATGTCGTTGTACGGTAATTATAATTGTTTTATTTCTTCACGACGGTCCACGGATTACGGTCAACAACGTGGTAGTCGAACGACAACAACGACAACAACGACAGCGATATCGTGACGGTACACGGCCGCCGGTCGTTCTAGCACTGGTTCGCGGTATCGAGCTGGCTCAGTCCCGGGGGCCCGGTGACGCGCGGAACGGCCGGCAGCTGCTGCCGACAACAGGCGGCGGCGGCGGCGGCGGTGCGCACGCGCGAGCTCCGTTCCCGCCGCGTACTACGTACCGTCCGCGCGATAAAATATCATCGTCGTCGCGCGTTACGAGCAGAGCACGGCGGCGGCGGCGGCGGCCACCGCGGTGATCGCGCGGACGGACGGTCGGCGGCCGCCCGTGTCGGCCCAGTTTCGGGGCCTCTCCTCCGCCGCACCGCGCCGCCGACGATGACGGTTTCCGCGACACGCGGTTCCGTCCCACCGGCTCGCGGGTGGACGCCACGGCGGGTCCTCTCCATCCCCCCCCACCCCGCTCCTCGTCACCGGTTACCCGGCGGCCTCGCGGGTAACCGGACCCCAGCGGACCGGCGGCGGCGGCGGCACACGTGGCGCGCGCGTGAACGACCGTCGCGGATGACGACGAATTCCTTCGACGACGAATGCGTTTTTGACGCGATTCCGGTTGTGTTTTGCCCGACCGGGTCGAACGCAGGGTGTGCCTCCCTACAGCCCCGTCCCCACAACCCTTAGGGCCCCCCTAAAACGGATTTACGCGGAAGTCGCCGAAACCGGTGAAACGTAATCGAACCGCACGAGATGAGCGTACTTAGGTTCTTGGCGATTGACGTCCTGTAGCGATCAGATCAACGTGGGTACTCAACCGAGTGATCAACGTTTCTGAGTGATCAACCGACTTTTTCGAAGGACAGGAGTAAAAAAAAAAAAGTACCCCATCGGTACACCGAACCATAGTAGAATTCTTTAAATCGCCAATGAGCAATTCGGTTTGCACACGTTTCGAGTCGTTCCGGAGCACAGATTGGTTTACGAATATGTTTTATCGATACGTCAGAACCACATATTGCGCGGGTCCCTGTGCGCACGTGTCGGAACGTTCGGTTTGATTATTACCGTGGTACAACTCTGCGGTTGTTACGATGATTGGCGGGAATTCGGTTAAAAAAACCGGTCATCATGCTGGCACAATCGTATCGCACTTTTGCGATAACCGATTTTTTTCGCTGTTGAAAATGTTCACACTTAAAGGTGCGACACGTAAACTATTTGAAAATGTCACGCTTTTGTCGTGTACTTGTATATTTGAGCGCCATAACAGCCGTGTACCGACGAATAAAAAACTCTTGTTACTAGCAAATTTAATTTTAACCAGTGTTCGTATTAGCTCGTTTGGAATCGCTATTTTCAGAGTAAACCGTTAAATCGATAACTTTTTTCAATCTCGTGCTTGTAATGCGTCGAAACAGTGACACGCCCAAAGCGTATTCAAAATATACTTAAAGTAGCCCGTCCGTCCGTCAAAAATTCACGTACTGTGTACACATATAGGCGCGTACAGCGTGTTATTTACAAAGTATAAATAAAACCGTATTAAAAGCCAAGTAATTAATTACTTAATCCGACGTTTTTCGATACTGCAACCACTTGAATAATGAAATGTTGATCAAAAATAAATCTTCTTCTTCTTCGCCTTTGCGGTCTTTCTGTCAACTATTTGGGGTCGTCCTGTTCCTCCACTCATCACACACACACACATTAACAACCCACATATCGTTTTCAATTGTTTCCGTCAATCTTTTCTTTGGTCTTCCTCTACCTCTTTTTCCTTCAACGTTCATTTTCATCATACGTTTTGCTCTTACTGCTTCAGTTTCTTCTCTCCTCATCACAATACGACCAAACTATCTCGGCCTATTTTCCCTCTCTCTAGGTAACCTCTTACACACTCGTTTCTTATTCAATCTTCTATTGTCGATAAAAAATAAATGTTACATTACTCAATAGATCCTTTGAGAATAATCTTAAACAAAAATGGGATAAAAAAAGCGTTGTCAACACACGACTCGAATAATTTACGTTTTTTTGGAACATCAATCATCAATACTTGTTCGATACTTGTACTCCAACCGGTACACATGCTTTTGAGCGAAAAACGTTACGTAATATGATTATGTGTTTAGATTTATTGCTATATTATACTATACAAAAAAAAAAAAAACCCACATCAATAAAACATCTTGTTAGTAAAAAACAAAATCAAAACAATTATTCATCAACAAACCATACAGCATTGAGTTTCTAGAAAATACAATGTTTTTTTTAAAACTATTGTTTGAAAATCGTACAAAAATCTTACGCTGTTTTGAAAATTAAAAAAAAGATCGGTACACTACTAACGATTAAAATGTGAATTTAACGAATTGTACCTATATTAGCTGTATAGATAGTTGCTGTAATAATAAAACGAGTGGGTGATGATTAACACAAGTTTCGTCTTGGCTCCCACGTAGATACAACACAAATATAACATTAAATTATTGAAATAAAAACACCTACATAACAGTACACAGCTATACGTATGTTATGCTGCGGAGTACCCACTAATATGATTATGTAAATAGTTATAACTTATACCATATTAAAGTATACTTAACGAAACAGAATCGTAATGTAAACGGCGCCAAATATTGTGTTACTTTAAAAAAAAAAAAAAATTGTTGATTTGCACGGTTTTTGAGTTAGTAGAATGTATTGCAATAATTTTGAATAGTGTTTTCCAAGTTCTATTATTATACCTATGTGTAAGTATAGACCATCATTATGGGCACTGACTTTGAAAATCGGAGCATTCTTTCCAAACGAAAATCGTATCACAAATCTAACTGAATCTCAAACTATTCACCGTGATATTTTCCAAAATCTTCAATTTTTTTTTTTTTTTGGTTCTTGGGGTTCAACACAAAAATTAGGCAAAATTTAAAAAAAAAACTTCTACCAAAGAACCACCGGAGTTCATATACCTATCAGTAGAGGCGCTGACTTTAAAAATCTCTTGCCCGAAAAGAGAGAAAAAAACAAAAAAAATACACTCCTCGCTAACGCTCAGCATCTAAAAGCGTTACAATTCGCAGTACAACAAATTAACCGATAACACCCGTTTACATTACCCATACATGTGATCGTTCTTTTGATATCTTTCTACTTTTTATTTAATACGCTCCATTAAATTTTGGTTACGCATAGTTGGTGTATAAACGTGAGTTAGTTTAGTGCACAAAGTAAACGAACAGAAGTTATGAATTTTATCGTGCGTTAACCTGTGTTGTTGTACCATATTACTAATATAGTACTAACATACAATGCTGTTCTAACATAAATGTTTATAGGTCAGAGACCCATGTGGAATATTACAAATGGCAAGTACATACGGAGAGAGTGAGAGTGCCGCCGACCTTTTATTATTTGTACGCTGTTGCGGCCTAAAAAAAAAGTGTCAAACGACTTACTTGACAATAGTTTTTTTATAAACTCTAAAACAGTCATTAGATGATGAATAGTACAAGGTCTGTACTCAAAAGTTTATGTCGTATAACGATGTTAAATTTCGTTTTATTTTTAACAACAGATTTTTTTCTATAGAAAAACAATAAAGAAACGAGAAATCGGCTAAACATTTATACAGTTTTTTTTTATATAAAATTTTAAAATGAATCAACGAAGGACTAAAATTGTGTGTAGTTTGACGCACTTTGTGCAATACGAAATGAAAAAGTTTGTGATTCTGAATGGCCTGATACGTACTGTTTAGTGTTTTATGTACCCTAACTTTATTGTCGATTCAAACGTTCTCTGGACTTGAGTGTTGGATTCAAGGTGAAAAACAAAACGAAACACGAATTTTTACCGATCTCTAAATTTTTTTTACTTTTTCAGTTCTAACCAAAGAAACAAGGCGTTATTTCAACAAAATGTTTTTATTATTTATATACTTACTATCCGTGCCTACTTTTCAATCTTTTGGAACTTCTTTTGTGGAAAACGAAGCATTTTTTTACCACCCTTTTGGTCGATCACAGAAAAAACGAATTCTCAGTTTTGATCTAAAGTGTCTAAAGAGAGTTGATTCAATGGTGTTTCGTATAAATGTCCGTATGGATTGAAAGTGTGCAGTACGAAAAAATGAATATTTTAGTCTCTGGTCGATCAAGTGTATCCGAATTTTTTGAAATATTCTGCCCAGCGATGATAGTTTATATACTGTTTGTTAACAATTAAATATCTACTACGACTAATGAAAAAGCAATCGGAGAAGAAAACATCAATTATTCCTCGGCATCGGGACGTTATAAATGAACGCGATGTTTTGGCGTTTCAAAACGTCTAAAAACGCAATGCTCTATACGGTAATATGTGTGTACCTATTAAACATTTTTATTGATCCCCTTCCTTCAGAAAAGATTGTATTCAAAAGACCGCGGTTATTTAATTTTAAATTTCATTTTAAACATTAAAATTTAATTCATAGTTGTATACCTAATCCTTATCCGGACGTATACATTCGTTCTTAGAAAAATTAAAAAGAACACAAACGGATACAAAATTAAACGTTCAAACTTCAGATCGGGCATCGAAAAAAATGAGATCGGTTAGCAAAAAAAAAAAAAAATTAAATTCATCGAAGACCACGTAGTAAAATACCAAACAAGACAAATTGATGGACTTTTAGTACGATCATGTTGTAATTTTTAACTTACGACGGCGGTAACCCAATAGTTTTAAACATAAACCAATTTTCGGGGTGTAATTCTGTTCACCTCCTATCTTGGTGCCGAATGAACTGGTAGACTGTGTGAATCGACATAATAACTATTGATTTCAGTTTGCGCACACGGGCCGCATTTTTTTTTGCGGACGCGTACTACCTATATAAAAGTCGAAATTTCGGACGCGCCCCGGAGACTCTCGTTCACACGATCTTCTACGAATGCACGATAGTTATTATTTTATCACAATTATTATAATCGTTTTGCCTGCGATAGTATCCATAAAAGTGGCCAGGTCTGTACGGAGTACCTCTATACTCACGACAATATTTTGTTGATTCACCTCAACAAGGAGTGAACCGTGTGCTTCACACACACATATAAAATAATAATAATAATAATGAGAAAGACGATGGCTGGGGGAACACGACGTGGGGTCGTTTCGAATTTGTGAAGTGGAAGCTGTCGCGACGAAGACACATACAATGTTAATACCTCTCGTTAACCCGAATGGAAAACTGACGAAAAGCTCACGAACCGTACGAGTTTAATTGTTCGCCGCTGTTACGCCGTGTAATATATTATTACATCGTTTATTAATAAAACACGCTGTTTCGCGTGTATCCACACACACAATAATAATAATAATAATATTGCAAGAGACGTATTTTAATACTGTGATACATAATAATAATTGTGAGTGCGACGAGCGGTTCGGCTGAAAACTCGAGGCGACGAAATAAAATCCGTTCTTGTATTATTAACCCCGCGCGAATCATCCGTTTCGATTCACGCCAAAAGTCCCGTGATCCCGTTACGTTCCCCATTATTTCGTGCGCGCGTAACGTTCCGCAAAAACCGAACGGATCAAACGTATACGCCACACACTCTTAAATAATTAAAATTTTGCGTCGGATATTTTTCGTACGAACGGCTAATTGGAATTTGTGCGATTAAACGCCACGAACAGCGTTGATTTTTGGGGGTTGAACAAAGGGCTGAAAAACGGTAACACTCGACGGGGCGAAAATGTCTTACCCGTTTTGTACACTTGTTATATGATCGTCAGAGCGCGCACGAAAGGAGCTGTTGTTCTAATCGGCAAAGAGGACGTCATTCTTATGGTTTCTTTTTTTTTTCAACGATTGTAAAAGTAATCATACAATCGATAGGTATCGAAAACGTATTATTTATACCTATAGACTACGAAATAATAGCTATTGCAGTGGTTCAGACTGTATCAGAGTTTTGATTTTTTCGGCAGAGATCAATTATTCAGGCGGACGAATGAACGAACGAGAATATTCTCGGAATTCATTAAAACTATACACGAATCGGTTATTGATACGTCTATGAGCAGGCGTTGGATATCGAATATAAGTTACGCGTAATGCAATAGACATTACAACTTTTCAATCGAGAACACTGCTGCTGTGACTTGATCTTAATATCGATTTTATTTTATTCAGGAAACACATTTTCATCATTCTTTTTATTAGAAACACTACGCGAACCGCCGTATTGCCGTTACAACACATTTTATGGTATATTATAATTGTTTGAAAGTAATTTTGTCTTCAAGGACGCGCGTGATTGGAAAAATACGTTTTTCAAATACCAGGTAAAATTCAATAAACCGGTGTTATGACGTAGTTAACGGAAAAATTCGACCGAATACGACTGTTATGCGAGCGCGCTATTTGTATGGAAAGTTAAAAGGGTCGATTTGGTTAAGATAAAAAAGGTTTGAATAATTAGTAAGGCGGCTATAAGTTCAATAGAACTCAACGCATCTTTCACTCACTATGCATTCGTTCGCATAAATTACTGTCTTTATACTTTGTTGACAACTCATACTGCTGTATGACTTACAACAGAATGTAGATGTTTATCTTGTACGTTTGATCTGCCAACTATTGAATCAAGTAAACAGTAACTTATTCATAAAATTGTACGATCGTAGAAATGACGTATGTTAAACGACATCACGTCAAAACAAACAAACCGAAATAATATCATAACAATACGCTGCAAGCTGTTTGAATTCGGCATAACGAATGAACAAACAAATATAATATAAACACGTAAAACGAATGTTTTGTTATACATTTGATACACCTAATTTTTACCGACAAAAATTAAACACGTTCGCACTGGTTATTGGTAATATTTGTTGTACTCGAATAAATTGTTTTTGATTTAGTATCACTATAAAAAAGCAGCGTGGGTATTAGTTTGACGGAGTGACGACTACACTTCGGGTGGGGCTCATTGGTTCGGAAGTTGTGGCTCAAACGTATTATTTAATATCCGAAAGCATTGATTGCCTTATGAAAAAACGACGAACGAAGCAATCAAATAAACGTCGTGGTAAAAACGAAATTTAACAATAAAAATGGTCCGAAAATTCCGTAATATACAGGATATTAATTTAAATAACGTTTGAAAACTTCAAACCTTTTGGACCATTATTTGAGGAATTAATACGACTTTAGTGTCGATATTGCACAATAGTGCGTAATTTCATCGTTATAACCAAATTACACCGTTTTTCAATACTTTTTTTATACGCTTTCCGAATCTACCGGACGGATTATTTTATCAGATAGAATGATTTGTTTTACATAACATGTTTTAATTTCACATCTAAAATAACAAACTTGTTTGAGTTGCAAATGTTTTTCTAAAAATAAGTCAAAGGTATGATCAATTTTCGATAATTTTCCAACTTTAAACGACTAAAAAAAAAAAAAATGGATGGATTTTCAAAAACATTTTAGTAGCGTATATATATATAAAATATATATACATGTTGCCAACCTTGTGTTAAAATTTCCAAACTTTTTGTGGAAAATTAAATTTTTATCGAACAAAAACCACAAAGAAAATGGAAATTTTCCAAATTTTTAAAGTTCTATTTTTAGCTCAAAAATTATCGAAATCGCTTAATACTGCGGTCAAATTTGTATTTTACCTATTTAAATATTGTGTAAAAGTTTTAGCTGGTTCCGTTGATTGTTTGAAATGTTATGGCCAAAAAACTAAATCGATGCGTAAAAAACACGTTTGCAGCCGTAATTAATGTTTCTCCGAAGTTTTTCCTCGAGTTTGAAAGCTGTTTTTGGTTAAAATTTTGAACTTTCGAATTTGAGACCTCTCAAAGTACAATCAGAGTTCAATGATCTTTGGTTAGAGGTACTGACTTTAAAAATTGGAGCACTCCTTATACCCTAAAAGTTGTTCACTGAAAAAAAAAACAAAAAGAAATATACACCACTGTAAAAACAGTACATTCTCCGCTGCGCTCAGAATCTAATAATATTTCAGTATTAGGATTCGCTATTTCCGAGTCATGTAGACGTTTCGAAAATAAAATACTAATCGTTGTAATGCGCGTGTTCGCTGCAGGAATTATCATTCCGGAACAGATGACTGTCGACGACGAGACCTCCGCGAACGATACTCTTTGATACCTCTCGAGAGCAAAAGAAAAAGCGGTAATAAGACCATTGTAAAACTTGCGTCTCCGAATATTATACTTTATACAGGGTTGGTTTCTATTAACTAACATTTTACCGTAATTACATATTTTTTTAAAACAAAACTATCAAACACTAACCCTCATATTATATAGTGAAAAACTATTTTTTCCTTCTAACCTGAGTAAATACTCAGTGTTTTCAACTTTACTGATAGCAACCATTTATGCGATTTAAATAACACACTCATAAACTACTAGGTGTTTAAGCATAGAGGTATTTTTTTCTTGTAACAAACGTAATTTTTTTTATAAAAAGAAAAAATACGGAGAGTAAAACTATCGAAGATTTTATCCAACCGGTCTCATATTTTCTAAACTTTAAATGCATAAAATCAATATGATAAAATTTTGGCGTGTACGAAACGAGCGTTATCGCGCATCTTGACGGTACACTAATGTACACTACTAATTATACTGCTGATGGGAACCAATTTTACTGTCAAATAACGGTTGTTAATAAAAAAAATTAAAAATCTAAAATGATTATACGTCTTGCAATTTTTCGTTTTTAATCCATGAAAACTTTTGGTACAGTTAAAAAAATTCTCGCACTTTTATATTTGACTGTAAGGACACGGTTTTCGTTAGAAAACGCGTTACCCTGTACGCCGCTGTACATCGGCGGACACGATAACTGCAATCATAAAACCGTCCTCTTTTGAATTATAATTTCACGTATATTAAAAAATATTCTTTTTTCGAAATTGATTTGGAAACGGTGGACGTTTTTTTTTTTTTTACTTCTTTTATTACGTAGAAAACACGCTCTTTAAACGCGAGTAGTTCTTTGTAGTACTACGTCATATTGTCACCGTACGCGAATATTTCCATTGTTGTTCCCGTGGATCCACAATGAACGATAGGAGGTACCTCTCATCTCCCCGCGAAATAATTCGCGATATTCATGTTATATAATATGAACGTAACGATTGAATATGTCTAAATATTAAAAAGTATGATTCAAACATTTTTTACGTTCGATTAAATTGAACTTTTGTGTTCAATGTACAGTAAAAAAAAAAAATAATAATATCAATATTTCGGATTAAGGAGAAAAAAAAAAAAATACGTAAAAGAACCGGAAGTATGTGGCACGCGCGGCACGTAAATAATCGCACCGGAAAAAATACGAAATGGAGTTTCATAAAATTATTTTATGTTTCGCGAACGTGTTTTCGCGGTAACTATCGAACCGCATAAAATGACTGACGACAGAATAATTACTGTTGGAACCGCGTTAGTTTAATTTCAATTAACGCCGTCGTAAACGCGGGATTCGTTCGTTCGAAAATGGAATGCATTTTTTTTTAATTTTTCAATACAAGCCGCAGGTAACGCGAGCGTATAGCCTGCAGAGGCGCGCGTTATTTTTTTCGTTCGTCCATCCGGTTCGACGTTTTAATTGCTTTTTGAAGCGTCGACAGAAATACAAATAGTAATAACAATAATAAACAAAATATAATGTCGTTATGCGAAAATGCCGGGGGAGTGACCACTTGACGTAATAACACCGTTGCTAACAAACGCAATATAGCGCGCACACGGCCGCTAGGGGACGCAAACAACCCTTTTTTCTGACCGCAAATGGACCGTCGAACGTATAATTATTATATACAGCTGACCCCATTAAATTCCATTTTTTGCGGTTCGGGCAGAAAACGGAGGACACAGATGGAGTGGTCATCCTGAAACACTTACCCCTCTAACCCCTATCCGTATGCACGCTAACAATATTATAATATGTCCTCTAGGCTGTTTTATGGCCCGGAAGGCTTTGGCAGCAAAAAAAAAAAACACACACCCTTTCGACCTAAATTATAAGACTACACGCGCGCTATGTAAATTTTTTTTTTATCAATTTCGTTTATTGCCAGAGGTGACGATATTATTTACAGCTCAGAACGGACTTTTCTCCGACGATTCTGCCTTTCGTCTTTTTTCGTTGTAGACATCGGACGAACGGTAAAAGCTGAACCTTACGCAGTTGAATCCGCAGCCAACGGATTCAACATGTTCCGCACGTAGGTCGTAACGAAAAGTTAATAAAAAACAAAAAATTCTCTGCAAAGTATCTTGAGACTCTATCGTCAAACTGTACGCTGCTTGTATATTTTTTAAAATAACACTCGATTTCGTCTCATAAATTTGGTAATTCACTTTAAAGTCCGTAAAACGTATGTTAAATAAAAATACCGCGATTATAAAACTAATCTGTCCATAAAATATACTCTACAGGTGTATTAAACGCTACACACCGAACGTATTCATTTTGTACGTTAATTTTTACTATGTAATAGACAATTATATAGTTTTAATGTTAAATGTTCGTGTGCATCATAATGTACAGAAAATATGTTAAATAAAATTAAACGATTGTTTTACGAGTCGAACGATGGATTATATTAGTTAGTTATTTTAGTTTTTTTTTTTTCAATTTCTATCGCTGTTTTCGTACGTGGCGTAAATGACGTCAATCGTAGCAGCAACATATTATTGAACATAATATAACTACAGTTTACCATTCGTACCATTTATTTTTGACTAATTTTTTTACCCTATATTCGACAGATTTTTACCGTTTACGGCGTTTTTTTTTTCACGCTATTATCGAGTGTATTTTCGAAAACGCGTTTTTCTGTTTTCCACTAATTTTTTGGTCAACTTTTTACTATTTGGAAAAAACTCGTAGAAAAAAAAAAGATTCTGGCCTCTTAGGGCGGGGGGGGGGGAGTGGTCGATATAACACCCTCATCACCCTACCCACCCCTAGCTACGCCACTCGATACGCGCGCACCCATACAAGTGTATTAAATTCGATATTTATGGCCCTCCGCAACCCTTCTCGCCGCAGAATATTCGTTTCGCTCGCGTCCTTCGTATTAATAATACATATACGTATATTATAATATAACGTATTATAACGCGCGATATGTGGCGTACGAAAATGTATATTTCATGTGTAATTATTACACGGGACGAATTCAAGGGTCCACCGCGTATAATAACTGCCCTCCGCGGACGGACATTTATCTTCGGTCCAGCGTGAAGTACGTAAAATATATGTGTACAACGCGCATTAAACACTATATATTCGTCGTTCCAGTCGTTTACCGGACACGTATCGCGGTTAATTCAATAAAAATCGTAATAATACAATGTTCGAACATGATGATCGAGCTGCGTGGACGAGAGCGAGTGGAAGAAGGGCGAAAAAAACCCTCATCGAGCCGGACGCGCCTAATTTTATACGACGATACAATGCCATTTTTTTTTTAATGTTTTTTTTTTTTGAAAAACGCAATAAATAACGCCGCACGATTAGGTGTAATATTTTTCGACTAAATAAATACTGTCGTTTTTTCTTTTGCCGATAATCTCATCACCACCTATAATATTATACGACCCGATGGCGTTTCAGTCGGGGCGACTCGTGAATTATCGCTACGACAATAATGATTATAGTGCGCGCACGTGTTTTTGGAGGACACATGCGCCGCCGAAACTGTAGCGTACAACAATAATAATAATGATAGTAATCGTTCGCTTTGTAAATTATTATTCGTTAAATTATTACTGTACCCGATTCGGAGACGAAAAAATATAATACCCGTACCGGTATTAACGTCACGGTCGAAAAACAAAAACACATTATTGCAGTGGTTTTCGGACGAAATCTGCGTCCGGTAAATATTACATCGATAACACCGTTGACAAAAAAAAAAAATACAAACGATTTTATTATCTTTCGATAAATCGTGTCGAGAATCAGGTACATCCGTTTATTCAGTAACTAACGTTGTACTACGGCTATCGTGTAAAACTCATACTTATAATAAACAAATCATCGTGTTTGTCGGACTTTTTAATTACCGTTCCAAATTATTTAACTACGTGCAAACGAATTAGGTGAACGATGTGCGAACATTGTCAGTCAGTAAGAGTGACCCGCTTTAGAAATTTTAACTCTTTCGATTTTGGACCGTAGTAGCTGTACGGCTCAAAAAAAATGAGTTACAAAAAAAATATTATAATCACGGTACCGACCATACTTGCTGCTGACCTACATAGTTGGAGAGGGCTACGTTAATCAAAAAATCTGCCGTCCGCAAGAGTGTTGGCAGAAAAAACCACATTTTACTGTTCGTGATAATTAAAAAAAAAAAACCATGCCAAACGTCGTAATATCAGTTCGATAAAAAAAAAAAACTGCGGTTCGCTAAACCGTTTGTTTTGACGTAAAAAAAAAAACCGTTTCATTTAGCCGAACAGGACGAATCGAAGGTGGAAAAAAATTGTTTTTTCAAATCTTTTTCGCCCGTTTTTCTTCTCGTAAGTTTATGCACGTTTCCGTTGGCGCTGCAGCGGGGCAAAAAAAAAACTGGAGTCGGTGACTTTCCGCTGTACGAGTTATATTATACACCGTCTGCTCGGATATTATGTTATTATTATTTTTACGACATAATTTTATGTGCGAAAATCGACGGTAGGTAGGTACTATCGGCGGAACGATATGCGAAAACGCGTGTATACTACGTAAGATACCCGTAAGTCACAGTACTGTGTGTTATTATGTACCTATAGCGTCCGGACGGTTTTTTATTCGTCCGCAGCTTCATACATTATTATACGCGTTCGATCGTATTATTTATTTTGTTTACAGTCGTCGATATTTATTATTCAGACGGTCGTAAAAACACGACTCGTCGGCGGCGGCGGCGTAGTCGGCTATAGGGTCCGTCCAACACACGCGTAAGAGTTACGCGTGGTTTTTTTTTTTACTTTTTTTTTACTCTTTTTTACTGCTGCTCCGCTAACAACAATGGTTAAATAATAAAAAACGGAGGAGGAAAAAAGAGTAAAAAATGCGCCTACCGTAAAAGAGAGAGGAGAAAAATGAGAAGACGGGACGCGCGACGAGTGGACCGCGGCGACGTCCGATTCGCGGCCGTCCGTGTCCGCGTGTGGCGGCGAATAAACGCAAATGCAGTAAAATAATACGCCCGAACGTGCATAGTAATGTAGAAGAAACCTTTACCGTAAAATAAAAATAAAAAAGGCCGTCCGGATGTTAAAAAACGGCGCTTTTGCGTATACGGTCCGCGCGGCACTTCGGACGGACCTCTTAAAAAACAGCTCTTCGGCGCGTACGAACCGACTTATTTTTATTTTTTTGTTTTATTGAGTACGGTGCAGTATAATAATAATATCCGTCTGCGTTCTAAACATACGTAGATGCGTAATATAATACATACCGTAGTAGTAGGCGCCTCTACAGGGCGAAACGGTCGACACACTTTTAGAGAACGTCGGCAGAAATTTTCCGACGTGCGAATCGTAATTTGTTCGCGTTATACGATTATTTGGATTCGTGTTGTTTTCAACGCTATACTAACACGTTTTAGCACCTAAACAATACGAATTTCTGTATAGTGATCGTCCGGAGAAACGTGCGCGCGCACTGTCGTTCCAAGTGGAAGAATTTAACGGAATTGTTTTAGAGCGCTGCAAAAATCCGTCTACGACAAAGTTTGACGAGCAGCCGTTTTGATCGTTCATAAAACGAGCGCTCACGTGATCGACTGCATATGTATACAACAACTGCTCTTGAAATTTCTAATTTCGAATCTTTCGGTCGTCGGACCGCCGTTGTGGAATCGTTTGTTTCGGGAAAAACTTCAATCATTCTTTTGACGACAATTCAATACGCGTCGTGTCGTTTTTCGACCCAACCGTCAGCTGACATCCGGTATACGGTAGTAATACGCATTCACCTGTAATCGCCTAGAGAATAATTTGCGCGAAAAATACACGATTTATATTTTGGTTCGATTAAATATGAGAATGTTTTACCCCGGTATGCTGGAAATGCAAAACGCGTTAGTTTAACATAAAAAAAAATGGTTTTTTATTAAAATCTATGTTGACTGGGGTTACGTGCGCATAAGTTGTACGCAGTAAACAGACGTAACGCTGAAAAAGTCTTTTACATGACCGTTTTTGAGTTCACAAAAGTAAATAGTATACGATTCGTTGAAATAAACAAAAGTTGCAAAAATTGGAGCAGCGCGTGTGTAACAAAAATGTTTTTGATTTTCACAAGTGCATTAGTCATAAGTTGATCGTTATGTGCCGATGTGTGTTACTTTCCAGTCAGACCTTGAATAATCCGAAATCGTCTAAAACCGTTGGCAACTAACGACCGTTGAAAATAACGGCTTTCGCTGAAAATTCATCGAGGTTTTCCTAAGACCTTTATAAGTATACTCTTCGTACCAAAATTTGTTGAAAATCGGTTGTAGAGCGCGAACGAACGGACAGACTTAAACTACGAAGTATCACACAAAAGATAACTTTAATTTATCGATCTTATTACTTAAGATAAAAAATTTGAAAATTTTAAAGCGTGTGTTGAACAAATAAACTGTATTGGTCTATTTAATATATCGATTTAAATAACAAACCAGTGGGTAGTTTTTAATATTAAAACAATACGTTTTGCTACCGTAAATATCGGTTTTCAAAAATTTGAATTTACTTTGTGTTTTTGGAGCACCCTGTACGCGACACGTGTGCTCAGTATTTTGATAATGAATCTGTCGTAAAAAAAAGGCCACAAACAAAATAAAGTTTCACCTAAAAAAAAAAAAAAAAACTTGACATTTATATGACCGGGTGGACGGTTTCTTCTTATACCGTGTATCTCTCTTTTTTCCTTTATTTACGACTAAAAACCTTTTTTTTTTTTTTTTTATTTGTGGATTGTTCGCATAAAACCAATTCCTTGGAGATCGGTATGGATAAAAGAGTGCAACAGTTCTGCTTTGGAATCGGAGAATTTATTAAATTCGCGTCAAAGGGGCCACAGAGGGTGCCAACCGAGCGCCTTATATCGCGCGCGTGGGACACGTGTATTTTAATATAGGGATATATTTTTTTTTTATTTTCTAATTTTTTTTTTTTATTTCTAAAATCGCGCGCGTCAAATGAACAATAGATTTTTCGGTTGGGGGGCCATCATTACTCGGAGAACAGGACGTTTTATATTGTTGTTGTCAACATTATTATCGATGCGAACAATTTTATTTATTTCTTGTTGTTTGCGTTGAAAAAACTTTATTGAACAACTGTTGGTGGCGTGTAGTTAAAAAAAAAAAAAAACAATTACATCTAATACATTTCGAGTTAAAGGTGTGGTAAATAAAATATGAAAAACGGTTAGGAGTAAGTAACTGTTATGGAAGGAATACAGAAGGGAAAGCAATGTTTTAAGAAATATTCGGTTATAAACGAATTTGAACAACGTCAGTGATGAATTAAACGTTTCGATTGAAAACGTGCAGCTCTAAATCCACTCGAATCACACGTTATTCGTACGCATTCTGATGCGTACGGAACATTTTTTTAAGCGCTTGTATTTCAATAAAACACTGACGATTTTTATTCATCACAGTTGAACGAATCCATTCGAAAAATGCTCGTGACAATGTATACTGTTCGTGTCATTAATTTAACGCGACCGTTAAATGAAAAGAGCCGAAAAAGTGTCGTTTAGTTCGCCGGTTATCATTTTGCGAACCGTGTCCGGCCACCGGTCTGTAACCGTTCGTAACACCGCAGCGGTCGGAGCCGAGAACACGACGTTTTCTCTACGCCCCAAACTGGAAACTCCGTTGTCTGGACACTGGATAATTGTTTTGTTCCAGGAGGTCATCCTGTTTTCCGCCGTCGTGTAAATCTCGGGTTACACGCTTTTTTCGTCCACGGCGGACAGAATCGTTTAATCACCGCGGCGTCAAATTATGGATAATATTGTCTAGAATCTCGACACGATCGATGTGAATAATTATTTACTCGAATTTTTTTTGTTTCTTTTTTTTTCAAACGTGGATACATTCGAAATTCAAATTTTACAAAATCGTCGGACATGCGCACGACAACGCGGCGGGCTAGTATAATATTGTTGTTGTTACAGTTTTGCGGTGACGCTCTGCGGTGTTGCAGTCAATTTGCCGTCGGATCGGGGCCGTTTGATAAATGAAGTCGTCGGCTCGCGTACCCGGCGGAGAAAAAGGAAAAAAACGGTCAGAAAGAGAGCAAAGAGGTTATCGGCGGGGTTCGTCGGGGCGTGCGAGGTTTTAGCCTCGGAGAGCGCGTATAAGGCAGACATAAGGCAGCGCCCGTGTATCATTAATACGCGTCGAACGCGCGTTTTTGTACGCCGAGCTTTCCGCGTAGAAGGCCAGAAACGCGATACCGGGTGCCCGGATAATACGCTCAATATTTTTTCAAAGAACTTTAATGTTTTTCTCGACTTCCGAAGTCATTATTAAAAAAATATTATCGTACTCGTGAACATTGAGTAACACAAAAAAACTACCCGCGCGTTCATTATAACCGCACGAGCAGCTACTATAGCGGATCCGGGACGCGCCGAAGTCGTGGCGCCAAGAGTGGGCAATTTTCAAGCTCACTCACGTAATGATATACTGTTAATTATAACAGTTGAAACGTGAAATTTGAAACAGTTTTGGGTTAAAAGTGAGTCTCAGAAGTTTCGGTTTTATGGTCGCCGGCTTCCGTGTACACGGTTGTAACCCGCCTGCGACGCCGAGTATGATTTTAAAAAATCTCGCACGTTCGTCATTTGCAGAGCGACACGACGATCGATATTATAACGTGTACCTAGTAGACTCGTTATAGACCGTTTCCGTTCTGCGCGGTATTCTACTTAATACTTCTATTTTCCATCAATGACGCTTTATCGAACGAGTTCGTTTCGGGAGTGCGTTCACAATAATCAACCAGAAACGCGCGTAGTATTACGACACGTCAAACGTGCATAAAACGTGCTGAACGTATAAAATTTAACGCAGTTTTCGATTATATATACGTATAGACGTTATCGATATTGTTATAAAACTAAAACACATTCGGGATAACGATAAAAAAAAAAAATTGTCGTTCGCATCAATGTGACAGCAATACGGGGAAACATCACCACCCTGTATACAGCGCGAGAAGAAGGGACGCGGGGAGGAGACGGCGCGACGAACTCGACAAACGCATGATCGATGGACAAATTCTTTGGACGGTTAAAAACAATTTGTCACCGATGCGAAACGATAACCGAATTACAGTTACAGTGCTTGCTTGCCACGAGGGGTCCGCGGGCAACCACCCACCCACCCACACACACACACAACTAACAGACGATAAGTTTATTTTCTGTCACGATCCCGAGAGGGTTTTTAATTCGTAACGCTTTGTATTGTCCAATTAAACGACACAGCAGACGTCGCTGAAAAACTCGCTTACACAAATGTTACACCCTCAAGCAGCTAAGACATACATATATATATACTATAATGTATACGTATATCAACGTACAATTAATCATACGGGGTATAATCGTGTATACAACGCAAACCAGATACGTGAAACGATTTTTTTTTTTAATTAGTTTACAATTTTCTGAACGTTGTGTAAACATCAATGAAAATTAAAACGTACCGTGTGGACAAAAATACACCACCTACCCGTTGAATTTACCCGTGAACATTTGTAAAACGTTTGTTAAAGTAGTAAAAATTTGCGCGTTTTCAACAAAAATGAATAATATCGAGTTTGTAAAAACATTTCAAATGATGAGTGACTGGGATTCAAAAATGGCAAAAAAAAACTACCGTATAAGATGATCTGCACTGAAGTTCACTTTTACGATTTACCGCGCTCACGTGTCTAAATGGTTACCGACTTTCTATCATCGAAAATGTGAAAGTACTTTTTAAGATACTACCCGCATTTACATCGAGAAATTTTACCTAAGATAATTTTTAAATTTAATTTGCGTGTCGTTTGACAAAAGTGTTTTTTGACTTCTTCTATAGCGCAGTAACACTTTTTTCAATTTTGCGTCCCATTTATTCATACACGTTTACGAATCGGTACATAATTTTTTTAGCAATCGCCATACAAAAAATAATCTGAAAACTACGATTTTGAACTGTTGCCCGTACTTACCTACTGCGGAGACCAGAGTAACCGTTTTCGTTCTGTCAAAAGCTTTCGATTTTTTTTCAGCAGAGTGTTGGTTATCGATTTTGTGGTGTGCACACTGTATGCGTTCGTAAAACAGTGATTTCGTGACATTTACAACGGCGGTGGTAAGTTAAATAATTTTTCATGTGCCAACTCTTACCCTGTTTTTGGATTTCGCGGGTTCCGTGCACTTACTGCAGTAATTGACGTAAAATATATCGTCATGATACTTCCGGAGTCTTATCTGTGATTGTTGTTGTCGATGTTGAAATTTGTATTAATGCGTCCATCTTTCGAGCGATTCCCAGTAGTCGTACTTAATACTTGTCCGGTACTCGATTAATTAACCGACTGTACGTATGTTCCCATTTTCGCTATCGAGAGTTAATGGTCCAGCCAAATTTGTCTAAATAGTCGAATAAAACTATGTATGTATACAGTCGACTCTCGATAATTCAAAGTTGACGGGACTGTTGAACAATTTTGTATTACCGAGAGTTCGAATCGTTGAGTATACGACGTAATTCGAAATATCGAATTGCAGGGGGTTGAGAAAAAAATTTTGTTTTTTTTTTTGATATTGTATATAATTATTAATTATTTCAGCAAATTATGTGGCTTAGAGTTATTTATTGTTTTTTAATTAAACATAATCATATACATACTGTATAAATGAAATTGTTATTATAAAAGATTGTTATTTTTCGGAGAAATCTGTAACGGTTTTCTGCTTCATTGAATTTAGTTTCATCTTTTCAATAGTATTTTCTAGAGCAAATAAAGCATCAAAAACCTCAACTGGAGCGAAAAGTTCCGTAGTTTTTCCAAAGGCGAACTGGCTTCTTTTAAAGTCACAAGAGGCAGAGGACTTGTATCGTCTTCACTGTCTTCATCAACGTTTAATGTATTTTCCGAAATTTCGGCATCAGAGAGCATTCGCCATACAGCAACATCTTCATTCACATTGACATAATCAGAGAAAGGTACATTTTCTCGAAATACTTAATATTATTATTAAGATTATTATCATGCAATACTTTATTATTTAATGAAATAATATAATTACGGTTAGTTTTTTGTACCGTTTTGTAAAATATACCATTGATTTAATAGTATGAAATAATGCACTTACGTATAAGCATAAAATATATTACAAAACCAATGGTAATACTTATATTTCTTAGTAATAGAGTAAAATAATTTCATATTGCAGAACAATAAAAAATGACGCTAAAACCCATTATTATACTTGAAGCATAACGCTAAACACACTACCATTCATTGGTTTATTTGATGTCGCCTCTAAAATATTTTAATTAAAATTTTTATTTACAGCCTTATAAACATATTACGATGGAGAAATCTACTATGTACCCACCAAAAACCAATATTTTTTACTTTTGAACATCATGAGAAATTATTTAAACTGTATCGCGTAAGCACTTACTACACGATTTTTAATGAAATATTTATTAATATTTTCGTTTAACAATTCAGGGGCGGCAAAACAAATCTGGCGTTGAAAATTAGGTTGTAAGATCAAAGCACGAAGAAATTAGTTGATAATTATTATGTTTTAAGACTTTGTGACTTTATATCATTTAGTCGTTAGCAGGCGCGCTACCTATGCAATTCAATCGACAGACCTGTCACGCTTACGAGCGAAACTGAAACGTGTTGCGTGTAAACCGCGTTTATAGTTTTTTAACAAAGTACAACACTAATAATTTAGTAAACTTATTTACGGGTCGATCATTTTCTCTAAAGACGACAAAATTCATATATTTAGTTTAATTTTCTTATAAATTTACTTTCTGTTGTCAAACAGGTTCATCTGCACGTTTTACGCCAAACAGAATGATTATAATAACATGAATTCTTACTAAATAAGCTATTTTTTTTCTTTTTCTATGGCTCCTAACCGACAGACAATTGAACACAAAAATATATTTTGTAACAGTCACATCAAAATATAGTCTATACACGTTGAAAAAAATTCAATATCCGCGCGTGTACAATATTATGCGGTCATACATATTTATCCTCGTTTCACTGTCGCATCTAACTTTCATAACGCGAGACTGTACCTACAATCTAAACAGAACACTAATTCTTCTAATTTTTGTGATCCGTTTTATTTTATTTTTTTTTTCACCGAGAGTACATCGTAATTATTATTAATCAAACTCGTCGACAAATAATATTTCGCTCCCGTTTCTTGACCCAGCGAACACTCGTTGCGTGAAAAAAAAAAAATTTAAACTTATTTTCTCTCCCCGTTTACCTTTCGATCCTCGGAGGACCGACGACAATAATATTATAATATTGTCTAATCGGGTTATGCCGGGCTGCTCGAGAGGGGAACGAACGCATGCGTGGCGCTGTGCTAATTAGCCCTCCGGGTATTAATTGGAGTAAATACCGTTTTGAAGAAAACAATCGACGCGAACGAAATAAGCCAAAAAAAAGAAAAAAAAGCGTAGTCTCTCCGTTGTTTTTTATGGTTATTATTTTTGTTTTGTTTTATGTCTCTACAGACCCTTTCCCCGCGGCCTCCGTAAAAACGTATAGTAAAAAAAATAAAAAAAAACATCCGTTACAAAGACTCCTCATCAAAATTAGAGGTTAATGAGTGGGATGAGCTTTTGTTTTATATACTTGTTACGGATATATACGCTTATAAAAAAAAAGAGCAAAAAAAAAAACGATCGTATTTTTTCCCTTAAATTAAAAGCGAGAGGGGAAGGATGTTAATCTTTCGGTTGTAAAACGTTAATTGGAACTTCTTTTAATAGTCGGCGTGCGCGGTTCGATGGGTCTCTGACGCGAACTCTAAAATATACGCATAGGTACACAACGTCCATTATTTCTGAATTTTTAATATTGTCGTATTTTATTCCGCTTTTATTACCTAACCCGGGGCGTTTAGTGACGGCCCGTTGATTTTTATGACGAGTATATTCGATAGCGTTGAACGAGATGTTCATATACCTACTGAATTAAAAAAAAACTATTGATAAAAAACGCTACGGCGAATCGGTTTATTTGGGTGTTTTGGACGCGTAAGGAGTGTACAGCGTGGAATGAATTATAGAAAAAGAAAAAAAACGTCGAAAAATGTATTATAATACGTCGTTCAACAAAATGCGTATGATCACGTTAAAATTAATACCGTTTGTTTTATACGTGCTGAAAATTATTCGGAATAGATTCATCATCAGACTTATCCACGGGAATTTCGAAGAATGTTGGCGCATTAAAGTCGGTAAGTTTGAACTCGATCGTCAAAAACTATTTTTGAAAATATTTTTTTTTTCTACTCCTGGCGGACACAACGTCTCATAGAGATGTTTGCATCGTACACGATTCGATGTTGTTGCACGTTACGTTCGCTCAATACCAACGCTACCGATTTCTTTTCTGTTACGTTTTCGTTAAACGACACGTATGATGTACACTGCAATAATACGTCCAACGCGAGTTTATTACGGTTTTCTACTTCGTTCGAGTGTGAAACACTTTTTTTTTTTCTGTGCCTCATCGATTATTTCGTACAATACGTTTTTTTTGTATTTTTTCCGTCTAACATTTTCATCGCTAACGTGTAGGATTATTATTATTACTTTTTGTACAACGCGTTGTTCGTCGTATCACACGTACTACAGTACACCCGGGGAGTTATCGGCCGAAACTACAGGCAGCATAAATGTCGTGTCCTCGGCTAACAATTCGCGTTAAAATAAAAGAAGAAAAGAGAAAAAGTATCTCTCCCCGTTCTGACCGTCACCACCGCGATTTAAAGGGAGCAGCTGAGCCACTACTGTACACACACAATGCGAGTCCTTTCGTCGCGCGGCCGCAAACGTCAGCGGGCTTTTAAAGTCCACTTTTTTATACTCGTATTATCCACACATATATACATGTATACATATACATATGTATATGTATATTTTTAAGGACGTCTTTTTATTCCGTGTGCGTGTGCTGTCTGCAGCGGACCACCTGCGGCGGCGATTCGTTTGTTGAAAAATAGAGAGAGAAAAAAAAATATACTTATATCTCTTTTGGAAAACCGCGTCGCCAGAGTCCATCGACGATCGGTAATTTCGTTGAGTGCCCCCGAATTTCCATTTTACCCGAAAACATTATATTGTTATCACGGACGCTACTTCACGACGGCCGAAATGCGGGTTTTTCAAGAGACGCGGTACGTCCCGTATAAAATGTACCGTGTTCACCCCATTTTATATTTTTTCTTTTTTTTTTTTTCGTTATGGAAACACGTCGAGTCTGCTAAGTTCCCTGTACTCACCTATATTATGTGTGTGTGATATATATATATATATATATCGACGAGTTCTCGTGTACGGCGCACAGCTGGAAACGTATACATTTTCATTTAAACTATTACTGCAGTCTCCGAAACGGTTGTTTGACAAATTGTCGTTTGCCACATACCATGTAACGACCATCCGATTTTCGGGAAAAATAATTCCCGTTACACACGTACGGACAATGTTTTACGTCGTATTGTTTCTCGTCGTTAGACGTGAAACGTTTTCATAGAAACGATTCCAACGCGTACAAATTTCGTATTCCAATAAAATTACTTAAAACAACTGTCGTCGCTATATGGTCGTGACACCGTGTGTATTTCACTCGTCAGAGGACGTAGGTATCTACCTATTTGTGATCGTGTGTATAATTAGTTTCCAAACTAAATCTGTAAAAGAGTGACGAGTACACCGCCATCGAGCTTAATCGATACTTTCGAGTTTTCAAGAGAAACCGTTTTTGTACTGCGACGATTCAATACCTTAGTAAATTGAGTAAATGTAAGGTAAAAAAAAAAATACAAAAAATTTGTATAACGTAAGACCCAAAATAATTAACAGTACTTTTGATCCTTAAAAATCAAAAGTTTCGGTTCGATTTTAGTGTTTTAGAAATCGATTAAAAATATGAAAAAAATGCTCTTAGACACAGTGATTATGTGGCAATCGTGTGTTTGTGAGCGAGGAGCGTATACGTAAAATGTATAATATTTAGAGTAAAAGCCACATAACTCGGACGTATTTTCTGTCATGTACGTACAGTGCATTAAACTTAATAGCTATCTAAATACGTTTTTCATCACCGAATTTTCTAAAAACTATTCTTTTTCTATTCAATAATTCTGGCGAGATGAGATCTCGGTCGAAAAAACTGAATAACTGTAGAAAGTTTACAAAAATTAAAAAAAAAAACTGTTTCGTACGATATGAACTTTTTTTAGTGTTAAATTGACATTATTGTAATAATAATCGCATTAAAACATTTTGGCCAACTGTTGTTTGGTCGTCTTTAAAATCGCATAAAATTATTAAAATACATATGATGCCCGTGTATTTCACACCTACAGCTGTAACCTACTTGCGCGGGCAAATACATTTCCTAGGAAATAAATTGATTTCACGTAAAATTTCAGTAAAAACATTTTTAAGAAATTAAAAATCCGATAGTTACCTATTATTCTATTTTGTTACAATACTTCCCTCGAAACAACGAACCGTTTTTTACCCGACGATTTTAAATGATCACCGTGTATATTGTAACTATGACATTTAATTTTGATAACAAGCTGGGATCATTCTAGGTCGCGTGGGTAGTTTGACGGAGAGGCGACTACGCATTGGGGGGTGGGTCACTGGTTTGGAAGTCGTGGTTCAAACGTATCATTTAATATCTGAACGATATAAAATCGTTCGAAAAAACGATTCTGAGGGATCTCAGTTGTCCAGTATACGTTCTGGTAAATTTTTCGAGAATTTCAAAGTTCTATACTTAGCTCAAACGTTTTTGAGCTCAATCATATCTGTTTGAACATTATGTAAAAGTTTCAGCTCGTTCCGATCATTATTTTGGTTAAACTAAACGGACGGTACCACAAGGAGTTCATAGACGTTTCATTAGAGGTACTGACTTTGGAGAGCATTCATTCTATACGAAAAGTTGTTGACAAAAAAAAAAAAAAACGTCACCGTAAAAACAACGCGTTCCTCGCTGCGCTCAGATAATCTCACATTCTACACGTAACTATTTTCAACCACGTATCGTCAAACTCTCAGCACTTTTTATCGATTCGTTTTTTAACTTTGCCTTTTCCTCCCCATTCATGGTAAATAAATTCCGTACGTTATAAATTCAGTATTCATCACGTCCACGTTGTTTGTTGTGGCTGACCATATGTCACCAACGAATAATTTCCTAAACGACCCGCGGTCTAGCCTCACCGCAAGCTTAATAACAACAACAACAACAACAATAATATAATATTATATCATGTTATTATACCCGAGCAGTATTATGGCCGATTTTACGACAACAATAACAGCGGCCGACAATGGGTGCGAATATGCGGAAGTCAATTATTATTGTTTATCGATCGCACAAAAAAATTAAAAAATGAAAGAGTTGAGTCGGTCGTAGACACCTGATTGCCATTGTACAGCACAATGCGGTCTCCGCCGCGGACGAGAGGAAAAAAAGAAAATAGGGAAAAAACCAATAACAATAATCGTAAAATGCGATGTATTCGCGTACAATACGAATATCACGTCGAATGCGCGTGTATACACTTACTTACACACAATATTTATTTACCGGTGTCGCGCAAAGGCCGTGATTTTTCACTCGCCCTATTATTTCCGGATCGGTGAGAGAGAAGCTATTCGAGAGGGATGTGTTACAGAGAATAGGGATCACATAATTTTATTGTTGTGGACTTCTAATCGTTGTATTTTTATTCGATACTTTCTCGTTATTTTATTGCGGGTTGCTCTCTCTCTCTTTACGAATAAACATTTCATAAAACATAATATACGTTTTCGATAATATTATCGTAGAGTTAAAAAAAAAATCCAAACCCTTTTCGGTCGTAACGTTTTAATGTGTATTTTCGGTGGCAATTCTTCACGCTGTGAGGCGAACACATCCATCGTTTGACGGGCTCGTCTTTTTTTTTTTTCATTCCCTTTCGCTATTTTTGTTTTGTATCGAGAGGGGTCGTCATTTATTGTAAAAAAAAAAAAAACCCAAAAATAATTCACACTTCGATGCGGTCTACGGACAAAGGTTCGTCTGTAGGTGCTTATGTGTGCTCAGAGGAGTGTTATGACCGGAAAGCGATTGTTGTTAATATTATTTCATCTTGCATTGTGAAAACTACAGTTTGACGTGTTCAATCCGAGCTCGTCAAACGAGAATTCGTTCGAAAAACGAAACGCATGGCAAATCTAGAAAAAAATGTCCGTGTTAAAAACTGTTTGGTGAAAAATCCTCCTCTGGCAAAAATGTATTCGCACGCATTCGGAGACGATCGTGACTTGTCGAGTAACGAGGCCGCGAGATCCACGAAAATTTGTAAATCTCCCTTTTTAGCCGCAAACATCATAAAAAAAAAAAAAACGTATTATTTTTCAGAAACAGGCTTTCAACACGGAGTTCACCATATTTCTTTAGTTTAAACCTAATGCATACGGCTAAAGTAATTTTTATATAAAATAAGTCTGCAGCGTCGCTACTCCGTCGCTACCTACCTGTATAGTGATTACGCGGCTTTTTAAAATTTCAATAATTACTCTGCAGCGGTTTATTTGATGTTGAAACGATTGTTAACCGACGACGATCAAACTAAGATTTTGACAATTTCAAACAGCCGTTTTCGCCCTTTTATCATTAAAATCGCGCCTAACGAATAAAGCGACCTAACGTTACAATTGACAATTACCGCTCAATTTTCCAAGGTAAACTGGAATCGTTATTTTCGTTACAACCGCTTACGAATACGCGACACACACACAACTCGACCTTCCGAAACGGTCGCGACATTTAATCAGTGTGGGTCAGGCGGTCCCGGGTTGTTTGCGAAAAGTCGTTTTGTCGTCATATTTTTTCGTTTCGAACGAACCCCTATTTTTTTTTATTGTTGACTGCCAGTGCACTCGTACTGATTGCCGATGCATAATAACAAACGTCTCCCACGCGACAAATATGTTGTTGTTCACCCTTTGCCATACCGACGACCGTTTCGGCAATATTCGCACCCGGCGGCGGCGGCGCGGTTTGTTTAAACACACGAACGCGGTACACCGCGTATAATAACCGCAGTAATACATAGTGATTATTATTGTGATAATTATCCCGTCGTACGGTTCGCTAAATCGCGTTAATTTCGCGACGCGAACGTCCGTGTGCGAGAACGCCGAAAACAGAATCGTCGTGTTTTAGCCCACGGCTTTGTCCACGTGCGTGGAACAGTTTTCTGGCGGTGCCCGTGTGCGTGAAATCGGTTTGACGGAAGACAAACAACGAGCCGAAAACCTTTCGGGAATCTACGCGGAATCGACGGCCCGGGTTAAGGGTATAGGCCGGGTAAGAGAAAAAAATTCGGTGGGTCCACTGTATAATAATAATATCGTGCCCCGAAGCTCAATTTCTGTCGCGAACGTGCACTCGACGTGGCAGCTTTGGGAATATCGTTTGCGGCGGTTAATATATTGATTTTTTTTATTACAAATCGAGAAACAGTGTATTATAACGCGTTGTTAACGTGTCAGGAGCAATAATAGGTTTTGTTTGTACGTATTTTTTTTACCTAATTGCCACGATTCGGGTTTTTAACGTCGTGATTGTTCCAACGTGATATTTTTTCAACGCGAAAACGGTCATAAACGAAACTGTTTACAGAATAACTGACAAAGTTTTGTTGAAGTCTGTAACCGAGAAAAAAACATCGGTTATCGATTTAACGCCGGCGACTATTTTCGTCGAGCGTAATCAAAATTATTTATATATTTCAAACCTACACCAATTATAATTGTTTGACACGTGAACAAAAAAAAAAAACAACACCACTTTTAAACATTAATTTCGGTAACGCTCTTATGAACATTTACGGTGTACGGCGTTGTTTTTTACTGACGCATCGCATATATTTTTTTTATCGTTTGCCCGGTTCGTATAGGAGCTACTACAAAAAAAAAAACAACCACCAAAAGTCAAGGGCTCCCGCGTACTTATTTTTCGATTCTTTTCCTTACTTCCAAAGATAATATCATATCGACAAAAAAGTAAAAAAAAAACCGCATACTTTTTCTACCCGTATACCATCTCTTGTTCTCTTTACAGTAGGTAGGTCTATTTTTTTTTTATTATTATTATTTTTTTTTATTGCTTTAACGTCGACGACAGAATTATTAAATCTGAACGGAACACAGAGAAAAGCTGCGTCCCTCGTCGAACCACGGACAAAAGGAAGCGAAATGCTCGAGGGAAAAGTCTGTGCCCGAGATAGGGTTGACGTGTCCCGCGGGCGCGGGGAGCGGAAACAAACACACGCGGGAACGTTCGACGTCAAAACGACGATAATAATAAATATAAGTGATTTCAATGAGACGAATTTTTCGACAAAAGATGAAAAACTGCTCTGCTCGCCCCCCGTGGCACGAACTCTCGCTGCAGCTCGCCGCAACGGGCGAAAAAGGAGCCTTTTATTTTATTCGTTATTATTCTTCGCTTTATTCGCGTGTTATACCTGCCTACGCACCACACACGAAATAACGTATTATTGGTCGATATAGGTGTGCACTGTGTTGTACACGATAGAATCACCGGGCGAAAAATTAAAGTCCCTTTGTTGCACATGCGAAACGAAGACAGAGGAAAGTCGACGATTTCGGCGGGCGACAAAAAAGTATCGCGAAAAAAACCACATCGAACCGGCGAACCGCCGAGCAAATGTTTACATCCGCGGATTCGGTGAAACGCGCGCGAACAGAATGAAACGATCACAACAAAAAGACACGCGGTGTTTGATCGATGCAAATTAAAGTTTGAGAAACAAAGTTGAAAAGAAATAGAAGAATCCCTTTTGAGAAGGGTCTTCGTCGTTTGTGGATTTTCCGATACTTCAAAGATTGTATTTTTCCGATTTTCGTTCCGAAAACGGTTCTCGTGATCGTATCGGGAACGGCCGTCGCGTATTATTCGGGATCAATCATTATTTCGATGGTAAAAATTGATTTTCCGTTATATCCGATACAATTTGTTTTTAAAACATCGTTTTGCATTTTCACGATTGTTTGATTTTTCGGTAGGCCAACACTGACGAGTTGAATCAGAGAAAGTAGAACTTAAACACTGTTTTTAAACGACGAATTAGCAAATAAATAAGTTTTCACAGTAGTTATGGCCGTTTACAATTATTGATCAAATATCGTCGTCAATATTTCAATTATTATTGATTTCTTTAAAAATAAATATTTTCAAAAATCATCTCGTGACAAAACAGTAGACGCTATAACAATAGCTATAAACATTGGATCACCCTATTAATGTACGAGACCATGTTTGCGTCATAAAACTCAGTGATACGAGAAAATTTCTAATGTCTAACATCATAAGAAGACGTGTATTGGATTTGTGAAAAGCAGATATTTGAAACAAATGCCACGTGTAAAATGAAAACCGTTTCGGGACGTTTGTAAGGTAAAAACAAATACAAAGTACGGTGAATATATATAGCTTAACAATTGTACGAACACCATCAAATAATAGTTTTTATAAAAAATTTAGTTTAAATTGTACGTTTAATAAATTATATGTATTTGCTTAACTTAGCAATCAATTAATTGAAAATGTTTTTCTAAGCATTATACATTTAAAATATATTTTTTTATGTTTCTTTTATAAAAAACTTTTGTGTTTGGTGTTTGAGAGTTTAACATTAGTTTCCTACATAAGCAGATTCCATTTTATCTGGAGGCTTTTAAAAATCTTCAATACTTCAGAAAGGATAAACGTTAAATAACTTCTGATGTATTGAAACAATACACCAAAAATCTAGACAGAAAATAATTTTGCCTGAAAAATTGAAGATTTTACCGGGTTGAGACACAAAAAGAATATCTTCAACATGTTTTCGAGAATTATATTTTATATAAACTGTTTCTATATCGGTCGATTCAACGGTTAAACATTTATATTCGATTCCCAAACTCTTTTTTTACGAGGGATTTTTTTTTTGGTAATTGTGTGCATTCTTAACGTACAAATCTAAAAACAAAAATGATGATTTTTTTTTTTTTGTTGCGTACTGTAATCACTTTGTTCAGTGCAGTTCTCGTCCAAACCTAGATGTTGCATCTGTATTTTAATTTTCCGGTCATAACCAACGTGCAACAACTAATATAAGCTGCAAAAGAAATATTCGTCGAAAATCTTGAAAAATGTTTGTATATTTTTTTGCGGTCGGTGCGTAACGATTATTTTAATCATCGCTCATCAAGATTTTAGACATTTGGAGACAAAATACGTCATAAAAAAATTAAATCAGCAATATTATGGCGTACAGATTGTTTCACCGCGTGTGTGTTCCTACAGGGAATAACTTTTTGTCTATTAAATATTTTCTAAGTCTGTTTTTGGGAAATCGTTACTATTCTAATAAATCATATTGAATAATTCGTTTTAACCAATTTTTCGGCAATTTGTAAATTCAAAGCAGCAATTCCATAGACATACCCAAAACTTTCATACACAGACAAAATCCAGTGAGTTATTTATTTTGAAAAATTCGGCAAAGTTATAATTTAAATATCTATACAATTTTGTTGTGGAACTATGTTTTAGTGTGGGCAACAAACCTATTCTTCATCTTACCAGCCCACTAATCACGAAATAGGCACAAATCCCATTTATAACTAGTGTTATTATGATTATCGACATAATCGTGTTGGTATATCGATTGTATTATTGTTATAGGTTAGGTTATTACGAGTTTAAAAAAAAAAAAAAAAACTGTTTGATGTGATAAAAACAAATTGCAAAAATCGGAATAAAAAAAAAAAAGTAAATAGAAAACAATTTGTCCTCGATGGTGTCACACACGGTGAGACATCCCCTGTATATTATGTCAAATTAATAAAAAAAAAGCCGGCATCACTCTAGGTCGCGTGGGTAGTTTAACGGAGTAGCGACTACGCTTTGGGTGGGTTTAGAAGTTGTGGTTTAAACGAATCGTTGTCATCGAAATAACGATGATTCTGAGCGAGCTCAGTTACCCGTAGTGAAAAACGAAACGTGACAAAAAATATCGGTAAACCACCTTAATTACTAATTTTTTTTACAGGCGATCGCTACATACGCCGAACAGTTTCTCACCGATCTCAAATTTGCTCCCTTTCTTCCTTTCCTTTTCTCATGCAATACTGCGTTTGCTACGTTATTTCACGGTACTTTTCCAAATTTTCGCGCCGTGACATTGCAACCTCTGGCCGTCGGATCTCGACTTTTTTGTGGAATTCAACGGAACGCTACTCAACTGTTGCGCACGAAGACGTCGTCACAAACCCGACGGTTTCCCGAATTTTTCGCCGTGAAATACTCGATTTTTTTTTTCCGGCCGTACAAGTAAGTAAGTAAGTAAGAACGAATTAGTGAAACGCTGTTTTCGTTCGAGCACGGTTCGTTCAACGTGTAGTGTGTTTTCGATTTTTCTATAAAAAAAAAAAACGGGAGGAATGTGAGAAAACGTTGATCTTTACAACGTACGAGGTGTGTATTGCTTCTCTCTCTTTCTCTCTCTGTCGCAAAATTTAATTCACTGTTATTGATAATTCGCGCGCGCGTATCGTAAAACCAGCCGCATCGCGGGCAGGAAATTAAAATATAATCGCGCGAGCGTTTCGAACGGTTTATTGATCAAAGTAGAATAATAACAACAACAACGATATATTATTCGCGTGTCGTAAAACGAGAATAACGCGATTTCTTTACGATACACCGCGTACAACGTACAACTTCCGTACATTATTATTATTACACATAATATTATATTATAATATCGTACGAACAACACTGCACGGGAGGTACTATTGCTTTTTTATGACACACCGACACTACTGTACGCCGGAGGGTCGCGGCAAAGTCTCGCGCGAAAGATGACGCTCTCGATACTGTCACACGTAAAACAACTTCCCACCGTCGAAACCGGGAGGCGGCTCTGTGTGTGGCGGCACGTTTCGTCGCTACGTCGTTATTATTTTTATTATATATCGTCGCAGAAACGCCTTGGAAAATGACATAGTATTATACGAACATCGCGCGATTGTCAGTTATGACTTAAATATAAATATCGTAGCCAATATTATTACGTACGTAGCAGACTTGACGACCGGGCGCGCAATAGTTTATTCGAATGGGGTAACTCTTTGCGGTGACGACAACGACACACTGAGAGTTGAGAAATTCGACAGAGAATCGTCGTCTTTCGCTTTTTTCGGTGGTTATAACGGCGCGACGTTTTTTTTTTTTGTCCACGCTATTGTGGTTCGCGCCGTTTAAAATCAATACGATTTTTTGATTCGAGTCGTTCATCGTAATACGGTTGACCGCCGTGCGAAAGAACTACTAAAAAAACCATCAACGACGACGCTACATCACGCCATCACGCCTCTCAAAGTTTTAACCGTAAGTGTGTAATAACGCTGCCCCGAAGCTTAAAACTAAACAGCGTGAAAAAAATACAGGAAATCATAATCGTTGTTTTAATTTTTTTTACGCGTTTTACACGAGCAGTTCGTCCGATCGATTTTCGTCAGCGATAGTAACGTCACCCCGGTTGACGTTTATCTTGTGTGAACTTCTCAAGAGAAACAACTGCAGTATAATAATAATAATTGTAGCGTTGAACAATCGCATGACGAGTACGATTCAGCAAAGTACATAATGAATACGTAGCGGTCGTAACGATGTCAACTTTTGTTTTGTAAACTAAGCCGTAAAAAAATTAACCCCGTCGGATAACTTTTTATTTTAAATATTGCGCGTGTTAAACGAAAAGATTCCGTTGTTATAATGGTTTTTTTTTGCTTCTTCTTATTGTTAGCGTAACTAACGGTCTCACAAGTAAAGAAAAAATCCGAGTGCACGAACTCCCGAGGGAAAATTATCTTCAGTTTTTTCGATTGTACGACCGAATTATTTTATAGCAACACTCACTACGGCGAGTCGCTGACTTCTGTAACACTTTTGATGGGATTTTTTTAATCGCTATGAAAATCCATCGGTTTTTCACCATACATCATCATTCCGTCCTTTGTGCATAACGATTTCTGTTAGTCCTTACGATTCTTTTGTTCCGGCAAAATATGGACGACGGTTTTTATTGTCAAACACTGAAATGCTCCATTGAATCACGCGGGCATTTCACGGATTTAAATCCATCGGCGACAACGTATAAACAATGTACCGATGGACTACGCGCGGTATCTGACTTTTAACACACACAAGTACTTGTCACCAACATAATGTTACGTCGTCGTTCACGGACGAAATAACAGTTTTCTCCTTTTTCCTCCGCCGAAAAACAACGATTTCATCAAGATTTCTCAACTCATCGTCACGTGCTTTTCACGGAACGATAAAATACATCATTTTTCATCCACGATTGCCCCGCGTTTATATTGGCGATTCGATCCGTTGTCCAAGCGCCGGTCCGCATACTAACCGGTACACACGGTCTTATCCCGCGCTACCGAGAAATTCTGAGCGAAATCCCGTCAAGTCCACGTCCGGGTAGCCAGTTACAATAACAGCAATAATAAATATCATTAGCGGTCGGTGACCAACACCGGTCGGATTGGGAAAGGTCGTAGTTATTCTATGTCGTGATTCACGAATAATGTATGTCATCGCGGGTCGTACTACACGGCAATCGTGGCGAGTTCTTTCGTAACCGGTCGGCGGTTAAATTAACAATGAGACGAGGAATAATGACAACAATGACCGCGGACTTGTGCGCGACGGGAGGATTTTCCACGCTGTCGTTGCGGGAGGGTGTCGCACTCGGGCGGGCGGAAAAAAAACGCCGCGTCGTAGCGCGAGTAAAAAACTCGCACGTATTCACGGGGTGTAACGGTGTTGTCGCGTTAAGGGCATTTATTTCGACGAAAAAAAAACAGTTCCGTGAGTTTTCCGCCACCCAAGTGCAGGTTTTTTTATACGTGGTCGGTCCACTGGCGGCACGTGTAAAAGGTGTTGTTTTTTCTATTATTATTTTCAAACGCCTAGTGATAATAATAACACAACTACGGGTCCGGTACCTACGATCGTTGTGACGTGTGTTGTATCGAAAAAAAAAAAATTCAAATTTCCACGTCGAACACAATATAATATCGACAATAATTACCATCGTTAATAACGGCTCACCCTCTACAAGACGTCGTTGTTACTGCGATGCAGGGATATTGCATTCTGCCCTCGCGTAACAACATAATACAGATTTTGTCATGTTTTCCGTGACATCGAGCCGAATCCGGTCGGACATTTCAACATCCTGATATTGCACACGATACCCGAGAAGTAATAATACTGACGCGTATAGTGTTGGAATCGCATATCATACAGTTTGATATTTTCAAAGATTCGATTCATTGTTTTCGTACACAATACAAACGAGACGACTCGGCTGTTTTTCCTTGATTTTTCGACGGCGATTTCATTTTGAACGGAAAAACGTTTGCAAGTGTACCCAACGAGCTTATAACATTGTTGAATTAAGTATACGTTATTTTCCGCTTACGCGTGATTGCCGTAATGCACGTTGATTTAGACGTAGTCACAAACGATTTTACGTTGTATTGGGTCTGCTTCGAGTTTTTTCTATCGAGAAATGACTGTTCAGGAACAATTACAGGTTGTACATCGTAATAATTATGATAGAAAGATCCGTATTTAAGAAAACAGCTCTAAACGATCATTAACAAACAAATTACAAATAGTATAATCACGGTCATGTCGTTGAAAAATCACGTTCATGATACTGCTCGTTTCTGAAAGCAATCTAATCATAATATTACTTACTTTGAAATCAAATAATAAGTGTTGCGAAATACATAAAAATTTTTACTATTAGGACGATAAACAGTTTTTGTGAATTTCCCATAATCTTCACGTTAACAGTTTAAAACTAGTCGGTCGAATAAAAATCGTACATTTCACTAACCTCTTCAAAGATTCTTTCGTAATGTGAAAAAATTATGAACGAGCTAGACAAAATTATATGGTAATACAATACAGTACAAAAGTTTGTTTTTCCGTTATTTCTAGCATACAAATTTCATAATAATCAGCTTGAAGTAGGTGACAGTTTTGTTTATATTAAAACCAATGGATGGCTAAAAACAATAACGACGCTAAGCCAGCTCAGTTTCTTGTTATGTACGACGAATTTTTTCGTATAGAATTTCAAAGTGGTTCATTCCAGTAGCGTACTGATGTATTTTGAGGAATTTTCTGAGAATTGCTGAAATTCGTTCCGTTTTTGATTATCGTTTAAAAAATTATCGAAAGTAAAAAAAATTCCAAATGAGCCGGTAAAATACTAAAATACGTTCACTTGCGGTATTATTCGTAAAGATCGGACCACACTGTTTCAATCGGAAAGAGTTGTCACGGGAAGAAATATTTCAAGTCGTTTGTAGGTTATTTGACGAAAGACTTTTGGTTTTTGGATCAAAATAAAACGCTTTAAATTAAGTACCATCTTGGTATTCCAATGTGTTGGTATTGGAGTACTCCTTGATCACAAAGATCTCGGGGGAAAAAAAAACAAAACAAAATTCTGAGTTGTCATGTATAACAAAACAAATATGTATGTGCGCATAATATTGATATCGTTCAAACCAATTTGAAGATTCAAAATTATTAATGGTTACAGAAGAGAAATTTAGCCGTAAGACAGTGTTTTTCGTAAAAATTTTGATAATGTTTATTTTTTTTTTCGTTTTCTTTGTGCAGTGAAAAAATGAAAACGCTACATTTTCCTCGTTAAAAAAAAAAAAATGCCCGATCCATCATAATCAATTGACGTCTGTTCCGTAACAACACCGTGTTTTCACGTTAAAATCACAAGTTTTCGGACGGACAAAACTATCGTGCTCTTGACTTAACCTCGAACGACGTGTATTTTTTTAAAACGACTCACGGTGCTCGCGGATTTACACGTACGTTTTTGGTTTCAACTGTAATTAGCGTTATTATTATTATATTTTTTTTCTTCACAGAGGACGACGACCGCACGTCATTTTTTTTTCGTTTCTTTTGACAACCATTTCGAATGGCCGCGGGCGGCGTTACGCGAAAAACGCCAGGAAACTTCCGCGGGCTTCCCGAGGGACGCGTAGGGGAACTTCTATTCTGTCGTGTCGTTGAACCTTTGCGCGAACACTGGATTTGAGTGTGAAATTTGTTCGCTTGTCTAGGAACGGGGAGGAAAAAAAAATTCCCCTTCGCCTATTATGCGACCATGATGCATGTATAATAACGTACCGCCGCGTGGTGGCGTGGACTCAATGGGTCGAAACGCGTACCAGCTGCTGCAGAAATCCGGCCGCCCGGCGATGAGAATTTTTTTGCGCAACAACTTGTTAAACCAACTGCGGATTGTCGAGCGCACCGCGAACGGGGGTAAAATACGCGAAAAACAAGTCTCTCGAAAAGTGTAAAACGTCGAACCGTTCGATAGAGTGTTTTGGTCTCGAACGTGTACAACACTTTCTTCTTGCCGTTCGTTTCGTTAAGACACCCGGAAGAATGTGTTGTTTCTCTGTCGACCGGTTCGTTAGAAAGGCGACTTTCGGAGAGTTGAAAACGCAGCGAAGAAAATTTTAAACGTTTCACAGAAATTGAACTGTATATTATACACGTTTTGGCGTACAGTGTCAAAACTGTAGAAACTGTGAAAAAAAAAAAAACCTTTTAATTCAGCCAATAAATCGGGTAATCAAATCGATATACTCTGGTATCAGAAATATCGTTTTAGAAGAGTGATGTTGTCTACACATATCATATGGAATTCGTTGTCACTTACAAGAAAGCTGCAAGAAGGTGTACGAGGTTCCTACTTGAAAAATAAAATCATTCCGGAAATCATACATGTGATAAAATATAAAAGGATTTTAAGAATAACTTTAAACAAAGCTGTATAATAACAATTATCTGTGAATAGAAGCTGTTTTGGGGGGCCTAATTCGTAATTTCGTATCGGTTTAGTAAAACTATTTTCATTCTGAGCGTAGGAATTTACGTGCGAACAGAATTTATGATAATGTTTTATTTATTTATAATTTTTTTTTATCAACACTTTTTACCAACAATTTTAAAATAAGTAAAAACCGTTTTTACGAAATTCTGAGGGATTTTGCTCTGATAGTACGTTGTTTATGAAATCGTTTAAAATTCTCTCCAGTTTTTGAATAATAAACGAAAAAACTGCAAAAAAAAAAAAAAATGGTTATAACAATAATATTTTGGTTTCGTTTTGCTTTGTCGTCCATAAAACTTTTAAATTTTTACACACAATATGACGATGTGTGTTTTTCTATTCGATTTACATTCCATAGTTAAAATCCCTAGTGTTTTTTTTTATTTTGACAAAAAGCTTTTATAAATATAATGTATTAAGCTTTGAATATGATTAGCATTCTTTTTATACAGGGATATTTATATGAGTATGCTAATAATCAGTTGGTTTTAGCGAGTAATCAACGGTAATTTTTTTTGTTCGAAATGATTTGTGAAATGTAAATGTTGGAACTAGAAAGTAAATTTTTTTTTTCGTTTATCAAATACAGTAGTAAATAAAAATAAATACACTGTTAATAACAACAACAAATGCTTTATGTTTTACATTGAAAATAACAAATAAACTGTGTACATGTGAATAAAATAAAATTATTTGAAATTTTTAATTTTTTTTTCCTGGCTTAAAAATTATATTCCATTTGATATTTAATATTTTTCGGGTAATTCTATGATACTGTAATTGATAAGCATATTATATTTATGAGAATCGCAAGATAATCACCAAGTTTATCGTTAACAAGACTAAACCACTGAAGTTGGTTATAAGTGTTCATAAAATTCGGTCAGTAATTTCATTTTTTAATGTCGTTATTCATTATAAGATGGTATTTTTTCGAAATCAAACACTTTGAAGAAGTGTTAAGTAGTCATAGATATACTGAGAAGAAGAAAAATACTTAATCCGTCGGATTTTCTCAAAATTTGATGTGACATATAAATGAAGAAATTAAAATTAGTACTTCCATATAATATATCAAATTGAATAATACCCATTTACCATCGTTGTATTATCAAAACGTTGCTCCTCATTAAACGACGAGATAAGTGTTTTAAAATGAACCATATTATTTAAAATTAGATTTTGTTTTTCGCATTAAATTTAAATTTGAAATGATTGTCGAAGTTTGTTACTTATGAGTTATGACTATGATGATATTGTTTGGATCTAAAAAAAGCGCAGTCAAAGCAAATTAATATATGAGATTAAAAAAGATATTATATTAAAACCGAACACGACTATAATTAATCGTTGCATTAAAAAATCAATAATGAACAATGTTCACTAAAAAACTCTTAAATCGTCTCACTTAAAAATAAAAAAATAATGATTTTGAGTTTGATATCAACAGTTCATATAAGTCTTCCAAAAATTTGTTAGGAACAAATATATATAAAAGTTTTTGGATGCCGGGATTCAAATAATTAAACTTAGACCATCGTACGGAGTAGCGTTGTACGCGTTAGGTGTCTTCTTCATCACGACGTAGTTGTTCTAGGGTAGAATATGTTAACTATTTGAAATTGATGAGTTCGTATGAAAATTACAAAATTTAAAATTGTCCTCTCATATCAACTTCTTACGCTATAGATACAAGTTCGTTTGCTCGGTTAAAAATTCGCTTTGGTTTTAATTTTATTAATAATAAATTTTGACATCTTATTGATATTAAACAAAAAACGTTAAGATTCTTTATTTTACACGTCATGGAAACACAAGTTGCTTGGTCTTGAAAATTGTACATAGAAAAATTCAAGGTATTATCACTGACCAACTAAAAATTAACCGTGGCACATCTAATAATAAGTGTAATAAATATTTGTGATAGATTTTGTATTTTTTTTCAACACTTAATTGTGTCCAAAGTGCAAAAATGTTCGATGTTTTTGAATTGAAATAATGATTCCAAGCTTGGAATAAGTTATAAAACGTTTCTGACCTCAATAGTTAGAAAATTCAATTATCTGAAACGACGAACAATGAAGTTGGTGCCTAACTTCATTGACTAACTGAAGTCAAATATAATATATTAAAAATTCAAGCTAAAGTTGATTATAATATGAATTCATTTTAACTATCTCAATCACTAAAACACTTAATGGCTTAAGTCTTCACTCATTAGTGGAGTGGTTCCCAACATCGATTTGCGATCCAAATTAATAATGTCACCAGAAGTTTTTTACAAAACCAAGATTTACGAAATTTATTATTTCTGATTAAAAAAAATATATTTTCTAAACAACTCAATAACAAAAATTGTATTTTAGAAGAAATTTTGTATTAAAAGTATAAATCATTTAAATAAGGTACATTAAAATTTCTATATGGTTCTTACTTTTTTTAATGTTTGAAAATCAAATAAAAAAAAAATTCATGTTTGATTTATGTACTGTATTCGTAGCCCAAAACAAATTACCTATCCATTTAATATAAAAAGCACTTAAATTTGTGTCTTATTAATTCTATGTAACATGAACGAAGTTAATTTCTAAAGTAGACCCTAATAGTTTCCTGTAATATTAGATATCTAGATATTATATTATATTTTTATTATTTATGCTTCACAAAGTTTATACGCTACGAAAAATGTGCTCACAAGGATCGTTATAACTGAAAAAGGTAAGATAAAATGCAGGCGTATACTATACAGTTATTATATTAAATGAAACTATTAAATTTATTGAATGGAATATTCACAATTATTATTTATTGGATTATTTTGGAAACTTGTGAATAACGCATAATACTCATTTGATTTTGCAGTCAATGCGTGTAACTAAAAAGAAAAAATACTAAACGGTTATCAACTTTCATTACGAATCATCCAAGGCGTATAACTGATCGACATTTATTATTTGATACAAATTCTTTATAATATAAAGTCTAAAAATTAAGTCCGATTTTGCTTATCAAGTTACGTAAAATTAAAAAAAAATTAAATACGATGAGTTTGAAAAAACTTACTTTTTTCTATAAAATAATTTTTTTACTTGGAATATTTTGCAACATGACAAATTCATTAAAATATAATCCACATAAGACAAGTATGGCAACAATGCTGAGGAAAATAAAAATTTTTCACATGTCGCCAAACATAAGCTTTATGTACCTTAATGAAAAAATTTGTAAAATATATTCTCACGCCGATCCTGAATCTGATCCATTGCCTAATAGTCCTAATTTTATTAAAAGAAAAGAGAGTAAATTGTTTCTGTGCATTAGTTGTGAATTTGCAAGATGGACTGAAATAAAACTAATCCATTTCACTAAAAGTTTTCTGTTAACGTATGATAGAAAATCGTACGATTCATTATATTTTTCAAGTAACAATAATAACAGTATGAAAAATAAAAACCAACTGATGATAATATCAAAGTACGTTCAACGTTTTATCGATGTTTTGCTGAATTATGTAAGATCAAATAAATTTGATTTGACAATTGAAACAGACCTCTTAAAATCATTGATATCATTAAATTTAAAACTAGATATAATATTAGCAACAAATGAGCGTATGAAAAATATTTTACAAATAAGCGATACTAGTTTTGTGTTGTCAGATAGAGAAATTATTCGTTTGATTCTTGAAACTATAAACTCTATTCAAATTTTTATTTTTCAAAATTGTTATTTTAAAGTTGTCAACAATAGTAACCTTTGGTTGGGTTATTTACAAACAGAACTCGATTCCCCTAACACAGAGATCGATGAATTTTTTCAACTAATAATACCAATGGCTTTGGAATCACCAGCCAGCTGTGGTATCCAAGATATGTTATTACTGAACATAACTAAATTGTTAATTGAGAATGATACACAATGGATAATGGACAATGGAAAATCGATTTCAATTGGGACCATTGTAACGGAAGTCATTTTCTCACATGATACAGAAATAATATATTGGTACCAGAATAATTTGTTTAACACAATCATCAAATTTGTTTTTACAAAACTTTTGCTGTATTATCAAAACCAATCAATAATTCCCGACGAAGTATTAAACGTTTTTAAAGAATTTAACTCTAGTGTTGTAAATGGTTATTTAAATATCCCAGAAATTTTAACCGAATGTTTTTTAATAATAAATGGTTGGAATGAACAAGAGATATACTCAGAAAACAATAAGTTGGTTAATTCAATTAATGAAATATTAGCTGATCCGGTTCTGATAAATATAGTTATTGACCCGCATCGGACTTCCATTGAATTGTTGCCTTCAGTTCTGGAAAGTTTAAAAACAATGCTTTCCAATTTAAAAAACAATGGCAATTATTCTGAACTCAAATGTTTCGTAAGATTTTTAGATTTTTTCCAAAGTGAAAGTAATAAATATTTCTTACCTTTTGCACCATTTACTATTGAATCGGTGGCAATCACGCATTTCACTTCAACGATCCAAAATCGTCGGATGACATCAACTAAGGATGCATCCAAAATAACCGACGTAGGGTACTGTGAATATGTAAAGGGTCTTTACAGTTTATGTTTCAGAGCTTATAATAGCCTTAATCAGGCGATAGATGAAAACGATTATGATAAAAAAAAATCATATTTGAATATAGTTGATAACACATTTTGTAAACAAATTCTTGATTTTGTCGATATCATCTGGTTTTACCCAGATATTAGAATTTTGTGCAATATAGCTATCAGCATAACATTGCATTGTCGCAATTTAACGCTTGAAAAAGATGTTTTTCACTACAGAAGACTTATAAAAATGACGATGGTGACATTAAATAATTTAAATCTTAGTTCTTGTGGTCCACCTCTGTACAATTTTTTGCTGTTTGATAGTGTCGATTTCCAAAAAGAAGGTGATGTTCCTCGTCTTGTCAATACTATGAACGATTTGAAAAAATCTTTTGAAGTTAAACAGACAACTGAAGTACACGTTACACGAGGTGAATTTCGGCATGTTTTATACGGTTTAGTATTTTTCTATGATATGTACAACCAGAATTCTTCAAACTATGAAAGGTATAAAGACGTGATAAAAATTAGATGGAACAGCGAACAGTTAAGTATTGGAGAAATTTATAAGAACATAACGCTTGGCGTCTCCAGTAATTTTTACTTTTTTGCATTTTTCGATTATTTTTTTAAGTTTACAATCGCACTAATTTACTATGAATTAGTACAATTTAAAATAATTAATCACAATACATTTATAAAAATATCGAACCAAGTATGTGATGTGTTTGCAAAACTATTTTGTGATTGGATCATTGACTCATTTCCAGATGAATTTGTAACTATAATAAATGAAATTATTGAATTGTCGAAATTACAGGTGTATGTTTGTGATCAACGGAAACTGAACAAAACTTCAAACGCTAATCGAATATATTTACTTAAAATAATTAAAGATCGATTGATGAATCATGGAGTTTCAGTGGATGTCAGAAAAAAAAAAATTCCTGAGTCTATGTATTTTGATGGAAAAATCATCTACATTTATGACCACTTTCACCGAAAAACTGCAAATATTAAAAATGCAATATTTTTGGCCAAAAAGGTATTGTCTATCATGAATTCAATTACACACAATATAACTTCAATAACTGCATAATGAAGCATTAGATAAATATTTCCTACGTGGACTATGAATCAATTTGAAGCGTGAATTTTATAAAATAATTAATTGAAACCATTTATGTTTTGCTCTAACTTCTTAGACTTAAATGATAAAGTTTATTTTTATTCAAAATTATTTTCAAAAAAATTTAACTATAACTTTAAATTGAAAATATGGTAATCATGTCAATACGAATATTCCTAATTACAGACGGTTTTTATAATAGCTAAAAGTATACTGCACTATGTAATTAATGTAGATTTATAATATCTTGATTTCTAGATTGTAAGTATTTACCTAATTTAAAATGTTTTCAATTTGTCGTGTTTTAATTTTTAAACTGGTAAACAATTAAATGTTTTTAATACATAGTTTGTGATTGGTAATAATATACTTTAAATTCAACGTTTGGTATGTCTAAAAATTTCTATAAATTAAATTTTTGTACTTAGTTAAAAAAAAAACCTTGTATACAAAAAGTGTACTACAACATAGTATTTAATACTTAATATTATACAAAATGACGTATATTTTTCTGAAAATGATTTAATATTTTCGAATAATTTTTACGATTTGATTAATTTTTTAATTTTAACAGTGCATTATGATAAGCTTTTGAAGTTATCAAATAGAAAAATAAACGAATAACAGACATTTGTTTTTTTAAATTATTTGTTTTAGTCCATTATTCAATCTACAGTAGTTTAACATTTATCTAGAGTCTATGTTCAAAATAAATCAATATAAATTGAACCCTTTGTGTTGAATTAGATATAAATCATTTCACATTAATATATACCACTATAATCCACTATAATATTTTGTTATATATGTTATTTTTTAATTCAAAATACGCATTTAAGTACTTACTTGTAAAATATTCGAGTACTTCTACTCAAATACTCATTATACTCAGATATATTATTTAACATATACTATGCTATGCTATGTGCTAAGATATACGTAGGTAACACTAATAATTCAAAAAAACTTAATTAAAGCCATCTTTAATACTTTTGATCACACTATTTTATGTAACTGAGAGTCTACTAAAAATTGTTTAAAAAAAATTTAAAAAAAAAAAATTATGTGAATGTATTGATTGAAATCTAGGCCTTCCCTAGCAGAAAAACTCTGTACGAGTTTTCTCCTGCACCATGACGTGTACTAAATGAAAAAGGTAAGTATAATATATTATTACGTATGAAAGTCACTGAGTTTTAAATTATTCTTCCACGTCATACACTATTAAAATAAGTTCGATTGCACAATCCAATATATTTATTTTGGTTTTAATAATTAAATATTATTTCATCAATAAAAACTATAAAATTGTTAAGACTTTAATGACCGTTATGAAAAAATTATAACACAGATCTTATCGACGTTAAAAAATAAAATAAAAACTCAGTACTTTATAAGTCAAACCAAATTTTTTAGTCTTCATAAAAACTGTGCGAAGAAAAATATGTGTACGACCAATTATATATTATCAATGAGAATATTTTTAAACTTTTAACCTTAAAAATTAAAAATTGCTTACCGAATCGCGAAATTTTCAAAAATTGAGTTTTAAAAATTCAATGTGAATTGATTTTATTTATAATCACTAAAATTCTTTAATTTAATTGGTTAAAACTCACGTTACTGTGCAGTGATTCGAAACCTCAGACCATGGATTGTGTCACTGAGGTCTTTTTGACGAGTCACAATAGCAGCATGATTTACATATTTTGTTCAAAAAATTAAAAATTTATATACTTCTAAAATTATTCTACGGCAAAAAATATTGCAGAAGAAAATTTAATAGATAATTAGTTGGAGGTGCAGTATGATTATATTTTTTTGTTTTACTGTTTTATTGTTTTTATGTGAAACTTTTACAATCACGTTAACAATTACATATTTATATGTAATTGATATTTATACATTATACCCACTACGTATATCGACAATAAATTATTTGTTTGAAAAAATAAGTATACAATTTGTGTCTTTTAAATACTAACGCAAAGGAATATAGACGAAGTAGAAGTAGTTATAATCTATACTCTATAGAAAAATCATTAAGTTTCCTTATAAAAAAAAAACTTCGATACTTGTATAATAATCTATGTTTTATCTCATGTGTTTGTGCTTTATATATTTAATTCAAACGCTTTCAAATTTGTATCAATATAACAGCAGCTATTTATATTTGTGCAGTATTTAGGACAGGTTAATACTTTTAATTTATTGATTGTTAAAAAAAGACGTATTTTTTACCCTTGAGTTTCTTCGTAGCTGAAAAAATGGTAAGACTTACAAAGTATAATGCAGGTTAATTATATATTTAGAACAAATTACACCACTTAATTAGCAAATTGTTTTGAAAGTTTGTAAATAATTTATCATACTATTTAGGTTTTGCAATCCATATATTTATTTAACTGAAAATAAGAAGTAATAGATGGATTTAAATGAACATTATACTTTAAGTAACAAATTCATATTTATTATGAATCATAACAGTAGTAGTGATCAATTTATACATTTTGGTTAAAAATTCTTTATACGTAAATAGTCTAAAAATCAAACCGTCGTGCTTACAAAGTTGAGTGATAAGCAAAAATACAAGTAAAAAAATTGATAAGTTTGAAAAAATTATACTTCAAAAATGAGGTATTTTTACATGATCTATTTACTTGGATTTTGTTGCAAGATTACAAATTCATCAAAGTATAACTATGATAATGAAAATATAAAATCGTTTGCAAAGTATATAAACATAAACAGCATGCCACACAACAGAAATTTTATTTATTTAAATGAAACAATTCATAAAATATATTCTAGTGACTCCGTTCAATATCCACCGCTTGAAGATGATAATCTAATTGGAAGAAAAATGAACATTTTGTTTACATGTATTAACTGTGAATTTGCGGCATGGACTCAAGAGAAACTGATTAATTTTATTGAAACATTTTCTTTAGTGCAAAATTTAAGATCCAAGGTTTTATTCTATTTGGTATACAGATATAGTAATAGTATGAAAATAAACGAACACTTGAATGTTATAGAAAAGTACACTCAACGTTTCATTGATGTTTTGTTGAATTATGTAAACTTAAAAAAATTGAATTTATCAAATGAAACTGACCTCATTAAATCATTGATATCGTTAAATTTAAATATAGTTATTTTGAAAGATATAAATAAGTATAATATGAGAACAATATTTAAAATGACTAAAACAAAATTTGAATGGATCGATGCAATAATTGTTCGTCCAATCCTTGAAACTGTTAACTCCATTCAAAACTTTATAATACAGAATTGTGATTTTCTGTCTTACGATAACGAGAGTAAACTTTTTTTTGGTTATTTCAAAAACAAAACCGATTCCTCTCAAACTGACATCGATACGTTTTTTGATCATATTAGACCAATGGATTTGGAATCAAATGCCAGTTGTAGTGTTCAAGATATGTTACTACTAAATATGACTCAATTTTTAATTGAAAATAATACACGATGGATTTTGGACAATGGAGAATCAGTTCCAATCAACACCATTGTAAAGAAAGTCATTATTTCATATGACCCTGAAAGAATATCTTGGTACCAGAATAATTTGTTGAACACAATTCTCAAATTTATTTTCACAAAACTTTTGATGTACTATGGTAACCAATCATTTATTCCTAACAAACTTTTAAACACTTTTAAAGAATTTTACTCTAGTGTACTGGCTGGTTATTTCAGTATGTCAGACGTTTTAGTTTCATTGTTTTTAACAATAAAACGTTGGAGTGAAAAAGAGATATTCTCCGAAGAAAATGATTTGGTTATTTTAATTAACAAATACTTAAGTAATCCAGTTTTGAATAATATAGATATTGACTCAAAATGGACAACCCATGAATCGTTGTCTTCAGTTTTGAATAGTTTGTTAATAATCTTTTACAAATTGAAAAACAACGACAATTATTTTAAACTTAAATGTTACGTACGGTTTTTGGATTTTTTCCAAAGGGAAGGTAATAAATATTTTTTACCTTTTGCACCATTTACGAAAAAATCGGTGAAAACCACGCGTTTTATTTCAACGATTCAAAACCATAACATAACATCAACTCAGAATCCTTCCCAAACAACCAACGTAGATTACTGCGAATATGTAATGGGCCTTTACAGTTTATGTTTCAAAGCTTACATTAGCCTTAATCAGGCGATAGCTGAAGACGAGTATGATAAAAAAAAATCATATTTGAATATAGTTGATAACACATTTTGTAAAAAAATTCTTTATTTTGTCGATATCATCTGGTTTTACCCAGATTTTGAAATTTTGTACAATATAGCTATCAGCGTAGCGTTGCATTGTCGAAATTTAACGCTTGAAAAAGATGCTTTCCACTATAAAAGACTTATAAGCATGACAATGGTGACATTAAACAGTTTAAATCTTATTTCTTGTGGTCCACCCACGTACGGTTTTATGTTGTTTAGCAATATCGATTTACAAAAAGTTGGGCATGTCTCTCATCTTGTTGATACAATGAACACACTGAAGTTTCGTTTGATGATTGCTGTTGAAAAGACTTCTAGAACTGATGCTACACAAGTTAACATGCGACATGGTCACATGGATTTAATAAGATTTTACGAGATTTACAACATAAATTCTTCTAATTTTGAAAAATATGTAAACGTGATCAAGATAAGATGGAAATTTGAATTGTTAAGTATTGGGGATATTTACAAGAATATTACGTTTGGCGTGTCCAGTAATTTTTACTTGTTTGTGTTTATCGATTATTTTGTTAAGTTTTTAATTGCACTGCTTTATTATGAATTAGAAAAATTTAATATACGAAATGTCAATAAAGATTTAAAAATAAAAGACGCAGTATGTGATGGGTTTGCAAATATGTTTAGTGATTTGGCTATTAAATCATTTCCAGACGAATATGGAAATATTATATCTGAAATGATTGTATTTTCGAGATTACAGCTTTATTCTTGCAATACACGGACACTGAGCAAATATTCACAGGATCATCGATTTCTTTTGGTTAAACAAATTATGGGTCAATTAATGAATCATGGAATTTATGTGGATGTCAGAAAAAGAAAAACTCCTAGATATTTATATATAAATCAAGAACCCAAAGGAGAAATTGTAGAGCATTTTTATAATAAAACATCAATTATTACAAATGCATTAGACTTGGCCAAACAAGTATTGACGATCATGAATTCAATTAAAAATAATATGACCTCGATTATTACAGAATGAAAAATTATTTAAGTATTGCTTGCATAAACAATAAATTAGATTTATGAAAAATTTACGAAATAATTTATTTGACCCATGTTTTTAATATAATTATTTAATTTAATATTACATTAAATTAAATGTATTGTAATTAATATATGTGTTGCTTTAGCCTAAGGCTTATGAATAATCAATGTTATTTTAACAAATTTAAATTTAAAAAAGTTCGGTAGAATTTATAAATTAGATTTTATAACAGCGTAATCATTGTACGTACCTATCTAATATGAATATTTTTAATTTTATTCAACATTACTAGACTTTTACAGCACATAAAACATAGTAATTATTTAGAGTTTGCCTTTTAATCCGAAATTCTCCATTGTAAATATTTAATTGAAATTTGTATTTGTTCTGTTTTAATTTTAAAATTGGTTAGTAATGTAACGTTTTGAATGTACAGTTTGTGCTGTGTAATAATATACTTTATATTCAAGGTTTAGTATGTCTAGACATTTGCATAAAATTACATTTTCGTATTTAGTTAAAAAAAAAACTTGTATACAAAAAGTATAGTACAACATAATTTATTGTTAGCGTTTTAACTACAAAATATGGTTTATTTTTTCTGAAAATGGGTTGATGTTTTCTAATTATCTATAATATCAATTGCACCAGTTGTCCGATTTGAACAACGCACAAACATATTTAAAATAAGCTATTGGAGTTGTACACATTGGGAAAAATATAGAAAAATAAATGGATTTTAATTGACATTCATTGTTTGTAAATGTTATTAAATAGTTCTTTATTCAAATAATTTTAATTGATAGTAGTTATAAATTGATCTATAATAACTATATTCAAAATAAATTGATGTAAAGTAGATCAAGTTTGCCTGAAAACAATAAATATAATATTTACAGGTTTCGCACCTATTATTTTGCTATACCTAAATGTTATTTTTAAATTAAATAGTAATTAGGAACAAAATAAATAAAAATCTTCGCCATATCTACTATATTAGTAGGAAATGAGAGTAATTTGACGTTTCATGTTAAATTGTGATTAAAAATTTAATAATTATGAAAAAATTCAGTCTACTAATATATACAATTTATTATATTGCATTACGCAAGTATTGATTAACGTTTAGTCTAGTTTAATGTTTCAAGTGCAAAAATTATAATAAATTATAAAACAGATATAGGAGATATGGGAAAAATTCAATTTACTCGTATAACATATAAACGATTTGTATTTGGCTTGGTAAAACAGATCAACATTGCTTAGAGAATTATACTAAAATTTAATTTTAAATCTTGAGTTAAATTTTTTATTGAAAAAGTCAAAGATGAAACATTAGATTTGTACGCTTTCGGAAAATATTGTGTGGATTTTTTCAATATTGTTGAATGCAATTAGCACGTTATTGTTTTACACTGAAAACATAGGAACAATAATGTTGTTTTCGTATCGAAGTTTTTTCGAAAAATAAATTACCAATTATCCAACTAATATGGCAGAAAAAAAAATTCGTATTGAAGTTTGATTTGAAAATGATTTTTGAAATTTACATGTCGTTATACGTTTTTTTACTTTGCATTTTATATGCAAAACATTTTATGGAAAATTAAAGTTTTTAGCTAACAAAATAATACAAATGACCAATTTGAATGTTTTGTATGTCTACCATTTTGTTGTTTCGGAATATATAATGGACACAAGCCAAACCAAACACTACCTCAACTCCAACTATGGTTAAGGTCAACAATCCATACATCATTTTTATGATTTGAAAATTTTCATTTAGAGTTTTCTTAAATACCAAAAGAAAATAAATTAATGTAGATACTACATAAAATCACGTTGTTTTTTATTTAAAAAAAAAACTGTTGACTGAAATGTTTGAGTGTTCACTCAGAAAAATATGTTGGTTTTTAAAAATTTGTTGTTTTGTTCTTAAAAAACAAACGTAACCCAAAAACCACTGTTTTTTTTTTTTTATATATTTTTTTTATTAAGTGCTGTATAGAAATGTTTCCATCTTAACAAGTAATACCACAAAAAATATAGGGGATCGGCAACAAATTGAATTTTGGAAGACTTTTTTTTAAATGTTATATATTTTTTTATTATAACAAAAAAAAATAAATAAAGTCAACATTTTCAAAATTGATCAAAATTACTTGATTTTTTTAATGTTTTCTGTGTGTCTAGTGTTTAGAGTTTTAAAATTTGTATTTTATCCAGTTTTATTGTTTCATAAAACTTTATGTTTGGATGCATGAAATTTTAATATGACTTTAACAATATTTAAATAATTACCTATATGGAATTGAAATTTTTTGAAATCGCTTCATACGGTTTCAGATTACGTACATTTTTACATATTTATCTTGTCAGTTTGGTTACTATGTTTTTTTGGCTATAACTTTCACAGAAATATTTCAAATTTATTGAAATTTCCACACGTTATTCAAAGGGGAATACAAATAAAACATCATACAATTTTCAATCAGATTTGACCATTTTTTTTGTTAAATATAGAATAATGTTGTTTTTATAATCATTGATGTATTATGAGGATGTTCATTTTCAGATTGAAAACATATATTTTCTGTACAAAATTTTTACTATCGGTTAATAATTTTATTTGTATTTTAACTCATTCATTTATCTATTCAGTTATTATAAAGGATAAGGGCACTATTATGAACCTTGCAGCTCATAATCTATAGTAAATACCATACTTATAAGTTTTTTTCCCAATTGAGCTCACTCAGAATATTTCCTTTGTAGACAACGAAACGTGAAATAACATTTTCAAAACTTTACTTAAACGCCACTTAAATGGAAAACTATTTGATGATTACTTAAATAATTATTTTAACGAAATTAATTTATTAATTAAGATGGGATATCGGAACAATTAAACATAATATATGGGTAGCGGGTACAATACATAGTATTACGTACAATGCATTATTTATTTACTGTCAGGAGTATAAACAACTTAAAAGTTATAAATTTAAAATTCAACATTACCTAAACAAAAAAATACCAGTGTAAGAGATTATTTTAGTTTTTCAGAACTAAGGTTCTGAAAAACTAAAATAATCTGATTGTTTCATTTTTTGTTGGAAGGTTACAAAATAATATATCTTTCAACAAACCTGTCATAGTTATCACGTTACATTTAATATAATGGTTTTAAACAAGAAAAGCCTAATTAAGACGAACGTATTCCAAAGTAATTTTCTTCTAATAGTAATAGTATGAAAAGAGTATGTATATATTTTACAAATATATTTTTTATGAATTATTTTGTTTTCAAATACCTAATAGGTGTTCCAATTTTTCTTTATTTTAACTAAGTTTTAATTTAATTTATGCAAAAATACACCCGTAATATTATTTTGAAGCGTGTGAATCGCACTAAGTCAATTCTTTGTTTTAGATTCTGAACAAAGAAAAGAAAATATTGTATTTTTGAAAAGGTTTTCTCGTTATATTTTCGTGGTTTGCAATATATTTTCAGGATGGAAGAATAATTATTCCACCGATTTGTATACATAATAACTCGAAGTTAATAATTGGTTCCAAAAAGAACTTTATTAGAGGATTTTTTCTTTTTTTTAGTTGTAACTTAATAGCGAAACTTGCGTCGTGTTATCCATAAAGTACGTTGTTTTGTACTCGTTGTAAGTAAGTAGTAAGTTGTCATGGTATAAGTGCTCTAAAAGTCTCGAACATTTTACAATCAAATAAAGTTGACTTAAATTTTAACATAGTTTTACGTGAAACAATTGTAATACCTACATTTTAAAATACATTTTAATATGTTCAAAACAATTTGAAGAACCTTAAAACTAGTAAAATTTTACACTATTTGTTTTATAAAGATTTAGCTTTAAATTTTTTTCAACTATTCAGTTTGAAAACATTTTTACATTGTTACAAAACACTGTAACACGTGCATATAATATACATCACTAGATTTGTGTATGTATTATTTTTATTGTTGATTTGACTTACTAAACATCAAAAAACACATTATTCAAGTATAAAGCGTGTTATTTATATTTAACAAAATATAATTTATGTTTTGTTTATGGAACTGCGATGTTTAGAATATCACTGTATAAGACTACGTAGGTTCGGACGCAAAGTTATATTTACGACCTATTGTTATTGTTGTTGTTGTTGTTCAGTTACAATGTGCTGTTTTTTAATTGTGGTTCACAATAATATATTCTACGTATATTTCAATAAAAAATAATCCAACAACACTTCAAGAATATAACAAAGGTATTGCGAATCAAGTAGTCATCAATGTTATTTTTTACATTTAACTTAACCGATAATAACAAAAATCTTGTTAATTTTAAATATCTATATTACGCCTCCGATACTTATGACACCATACATTCTATAGAATTCTCCAGACATCATGGTGTACAATGGTAAAATCACGTATGACTATTGTTTAGTCGATTACGAATATTTGTATTATTTTTTTCTTCGACTCGACACTAGCTACTGAAATGCAATGCGATTGTGGGTCATCGCACATTTCATATACCACATAATGACTTGTATAAAAATGACTAAATCATATTGAAAAAAATTTGGAATCAATCTAGCTAGGTCTGACAGTGTCACTGACAGGAGACGTAGGACCTAGGTCGCGTGGGTAGTTTGACGGTGTGGTGACTACGCTTTGGGTGGGTCTTTGGTTTGGAAGTTGTAGGTCAAACGTATTATTTAGTATCTGAAAGCAATAATAAATCATCACAGTAGTATAATTTAAGGGATTCAGATTGCCTTGGATATCCTTTGTTTCCAAATCTCCTGAATTACACTACTGATCGCCTTCAATAAAACGATTCTGAGTGAGCTCAGGTGTCTACTATACGACCTTGTAAATTTGTCGAGAATTTCAAAGTTCTATACTTAGCTCAAACATTTTTGAAATCACTTGAAACCTTCATCAAACCTGTATCATACCTATTTGAAAATGTGTAAAAGTTTCAGTTTGTTCCGATCATTATTTTGGATGTTATGGCTAAAAAACTAAATTGATATGTCTGACGCCGGTTTGGCGATTTTTGCGATTTTTGCGATTTTTGTCTTTTTCGACACATAACTCAAAAAATAATCAAAATATCAAAAATATTTCAAATCAAATGAAATTAAAATCCAAAACCACAACTTTTATATGGTATTAAACGAAACGATTGGATTACTCCTTCTACCCGAAAACGTCATTACAAATTTAAAAATTTCAAATAGTTTGCTGTAAAATTCTCGATTTTATTTTAGTTTTCGTGGTAAAACTCAAAAAGTAGTCAAAATTTCAAAAAAAAAAAAATTAATATATTGCTGGAGTTCATAGACCTTTCATTAGAGGTACTGACTTTGAAAATCGGAGATTTCCTTCTATACGAAAAATTTTTGGCAGAAAGAAACATCGTTGTAAAAACAATACATTCCTTGTTGCGCTCAAAATCTAAATATTTGAAGTACGTTATTACTAATTGTACTGATTTTTTTGTATCGCTTTTAATTTGTTGAATTATGGAAAAATTGATCCGGGGTTTAGATTGCTAGAGCTAAGTAAAATGATTTAAAAATGGATAAAAAAAATAAAATAACACCAGCTGGGTAAAAATTTTAGACTAATTGAACATGGCGGTATATTCTTATCGCATCAATATTCACAAAAATGTAAAAAAGATAAAAATGTTTAAGTATAGGCTATAATTATAAACATAATTGTTAATACGTGAACCCATTCTGAATCATTGTTTGTAATGAAATTTCTAAATTAGGATGGCATATCCGCATTTAATAACTATTTTTTAAGCTCATAAATAATTAATCATACCGGGTTTTCGTTCTACAGCTCAGAAATTTATGAATATCACTGAAAAGAAAAAAAGTTGAATACCAGACTATATGGTTGAAATTCAATAAACCCAACTCAAGTTAAGTTTGAGTTAAGTAAAAAAAAAAATTGACTACATGTCATTAATATGAGGTGTACCAATGTAATATTTTTATTTGGTCTATTGTGCAAGACCACCAATGGAACGGATTTTACTTCAGATAACACTTGCAATAAGCACATAGAAACATTTGCAAGGAGCATAAAAGTTAATCGCATGAATAATAATATGAAAACCGTACACCTCACAGAAACAGTTCATAACATTTATGATAAAAATAATGACCACTCTAAACTTTCAATTTATAATTATACTAATTTAATAAACAGAAAATTGAATACTTTGTACACATGCATAAACTGTGAATTTGCGGCATGGACTCAAGAGAAGTTAATCTATTTTATTGAAAGTTTTCCGTTACTTAACAGTTTAAAATTTCATAATTCATACAATTTTACTAATAGTGATCACAATACAGTTAATAAAAGCGAACATTTGACGTTAATAGCCAACTACGTTGAACGTTTTATTGATTTTTTGTTGTACTTTGTGTGGTGTTATGATTTCGACCTATCAATCGAAAAAGACCTCTTGAAATCACTGATATCGTTAAATTTAAAAATCAATTTTATAAAAATATCAAAAGAGTCAACTATTTTAGACGTAAGCAATACCAGATTTAAATGGTCAGATGAAGTAATTATTGGTTCAATTCTCGAATCTGTGAACTCTATTCAAGGATTTATGATACGAAATTGTGATTTCCCTACTAACAACTACGACGGAAAAATATTTTTTGGTTATTCAACAATACAAGATGACTCCACTGAAATTGGCATTGATAAATTTTTCAATCAAATAAAACCGTTGCATTTGGATACACAATATGCCAATTGTAGTGTTCAAGATATGTTACTACTGGACACAACTTCATTTTTCAATAAAACAGTATGGACTGTGCATAGCGAAAAATCGGTTTCAATTGAAACCATCGTAAAAGAAGTCATTTTTTCCAATAACCCCGAGATAATTTCTTGGTACCAGAATAACTTGTTAAACACAATATTCAAATTTATCATAACAAAATTATTGCTATATTATAAACATACATTTTTTATTCCTCGTCGCGTTCGAAGTACATTGATAATGATCTACAATCAAATTAAAGAATTAGGTTTTTCAACTGTTCCAAAAACTTTATTTCACTGTTTAAATGCAATAAAAATGTGGGATCTAAGAAAAAACTCTGAAACAAATAAAAGATGGATTATTTTGATCAACAGTTACTTGAATGATCCGGTCCTAAAAAATATTGATATTGTCTCAGAACGGTCAACCAATGAATCCTTGCCTATGATTCGAAAAGATTTGACCGACATTTTGTCAATCTTAAAAGGCGACAAACCAAATGTTAAGTACGTTCAGTTTAAATGTTTTATAAGATATTTAGGCTTTTTTCAAAGTGAAACGAATAAATATTTCCTACCTTTTGCTCCATATACAAATGAATCTTTGACGATCACGAACTTTACTTCAAGCGTTCTAGAGCAAGAGGGAAAATTGATTGAAATTGAACATTCGTCCCAAACAAAATATAAAGATTACTGCAGTTATGTATCGGATCTGTACAGTTTGTGCGTCGAAGCTTATATTGTTCATAATCTAGCGATATCCCAAGCTGAAGACAACAAAAAAAAGTTATATTTTAATGAAGTGAAAGACAAATTTTGTAAACAAATTCCTCATTTTGTTGACATCGCCTGGATGGATCCAGACTTCAGAATTTCGTACAATATAGCTATCAGCGTGGCGTTGCATTGTTTAAATTTAACGCTTAAAAATGATTTTTACCATTTCAAAAGACTTATATACATGACTATGGTGACATTAAATGATTTAAATTTTAGGACTTGTGGTCCACCCATACAAAATTGTATGTTTTTTAACAAGTGTGACACCCAAACGGATAGCGTTATCTCTGGGCTTATTGGTAATATGAATTTGCTAAAGTTAAGTTTGCCGGCTGACGTCGAACAGACAATTCGATACGGTCAGGAGAGTATGGTAAGGTTTTATGAGATTTACAACGATAATTCTTCCGATTTTGATGCATATAAACATGTAATTAAATTGAACTTTAACTTTGAACAGTTAAGTATTGGAGATATTCACAAGACCATAACGTCTGGCGTGTCTAGTAACTTTTACTTCTTCGTGTTTTTTGATTATTATTTTAAATTTTCTCTTGCACTAATTTTTTATGAATTGAATACATTTAGTATCATACAAGTCGTTAAAAAGTTGATAAGTTTTAATAATAATTACTCTGATATGTTTCTAAAATCATTTAGTGAGACGATCAAGGACTCGTTTCCATACAATTTTGAAACTTTTGTGTCCTACATTGTTAAACTATCCGAAATTCGTTTAGATTTTTCTTTGGAACGAGTAGTGAACAATTGGTATTCTTGGAAGTCTGACACAGATACATTAGTTAAAGAAATTGAGCTTCAATTAAGCGATTATGGAATTTTAGTGAATACCAATATCCCTAAAAGTTCGGTAACTAAAAAATCTGACGATAAATCTAAAAGTTATGACTCAAAAAATTTCAAATCAAAATGCGAATTTATTAGTAAAGTAATTAATTCGGCTCATGAAGTTTTGGAGATTATGAAATCAATTAATAACGTGTTACCTCAAAATCTATAACTAAAAGCTGCAGAAATTAAAAATGAAATTTTTGTTTTAGTCTACACTTTAAATAAATTATATAGCACATAAAACATCAGTCAATTTTTGAGATTTACATTTTGATCTTACTTTTAATTTTGAATACTATGTTATTATAACGTAGAGTTTTTGTGAATATTTGAACATTACAAATTGGTTTCAATTAATAATAAAATACTAATATAATAATTTTCATACATACTCGTTTCGTACGGTGTAATGGAAACAGACAAATAAACTATTATTATATTCCTCATAATTGTTTTAAATTCATTTAATATTGTATTCTTATAATTTCTACCTATGAAACATTTGAATACATTATAATTTCACGTTGGCCATCTGCACAGTGAATGCGATTCACCCGACCAATTTTTAATAACTGAAAATGAAAAAAAAAGTTATTTTGAGAAAAAAACTTCCTAAAATCACCATCTCTTTTTCATGATTCTCAAACGTAATAAACCCCATTGTAATATTACGCGATACGTTAAAAACGTTGTTACGACCATTCTATTAAATCACGCGGAACAAATGTAAGGTTTATTACCATTTTATTTTACATCCACGATGATTGGTTTTTACGAAAACTGATGCAGTTGTCGCGTTTTTATGTTTTATCGTCGATTTCGATACCATCGAACTTTTGAAATGTCCTACATAAGTAACGCTTTTATTTATCGCTTTTAATTTCTCAAATGGAAGTGTTTGCGCTCGTTTCATGCCACCACTCGTTCTAAACACGATGACTGAAATATACTACGTGCGTGGCGTATCGTGTCGTGTAATCTTACGAATAATATATAATGACGTCAGGTTGATTACAGCGATTATTCATTTATGAATCGTGATCGATTGTATATTATTTACGTCACCTGAGAAAACTAGCTTACTCAAGAGACGTGGGTACCTCAGGAATTTGTATTCCGTTTGAAAAAAATTGAAGTTTTTGCTTCGGTCAACCCAACTAACTAGATTAGATATTATATTAAACATATAAAATGATTCGTTGTAGGTTGGCGCTGACGACGACAACTTCGTAGTTGATATACGTATACGCAAAATGAAAAGTGTATTATTTTGTGATTCGGGTATTTTATTTTTAAAATAAAATTATTTTGGATCCGTTCAGTTGTAATGGCTCAGCAAATGCTCTCTCTCTCTCTCTCTCTATGAATGAAGAGGGCGTGTTGGCAGATATTTTTTTCAGACATCACGTTGAAAAACTTAAAAAACAATTTACGACTAGATGAATTATAGATAAAAGTTTATAACAAATACGAGGTGATAGGTGAAAAGGCGTCGAGAGTCATACTTTATTTTCCTTTAACGTACCTACTTATGTGAAACTGGATTTTCAGCAGTCACTTCGGCCAAGACTGAGTATCGAAATATATCGAATATGACGCCAGCACTAAGAACCCTCATTAACAAATCTTACACCAGATATTGCGTGTAAGACATGCAGTCCGAACATTCAAGCTGCACCGTTCAATTAGGATTTGCGCACTTAATTTAATGTATTCTAATTAAATAATGATTAAAAAAATTTATTATTTTTTATTACTACCTATTTTTCCTGTAATAAAAGTCAGGTACTATGAATGTTACTTTTGAATGTTATGATAACTACCTACTGAAAAAATATTTTTATTACAATTCGCTGTACCTATTTAGTATATCAGGTGTATTTTAATATCATTGTTGCCGTTTACTGTCGTGTTTAGTGGCACCCTCTTTTTTTGAGACGATAATTTTGACAGGGATATAAAAGAAGCCACTCTAGGTCGCGTGGGTAGTTTCACGGCGTAGCGACTACGCATTGGTTGGGTCACTGTTTTGGAAGTTGTGGTTACAAACGTAGTGTTTAATATCTAAAAGCAATGATCGTCCTGGAAAAAACTGTTCTGCTCAGTTTTCAAGTGAACGTCCCGGTGAAACTCAAACGTAACAATAAAAATCGAACGAAACTTTTTAAAAATCTTTTTGTAGTTCTACAGTACAAATTGGTAAATTTTCGATAAAAATTTCAAGACAACAGTATGATTCTCGAAATTACGAAGAAATAACTAAACGCGATTTTAGCGAAATCTGCAGATGCGTGGTTAAAAATCTGAAACCAACATCCGTGGTAGATTAGAAATTTCCGCGATTTTCACAATTTTTAACGTGTAGTTGCAGTAGCGCGCGAACGATGTTGTGGTCGAATTTCAAAATCCAAAATCAACCCGAACGGGGGAAAAAAAAAAAACTCAAAATCCAAAAACGGCTATAAATTGCGTAAAATTAAACGAGACTTTTTGAAACATTTTTTCCAACTTGTGTATAGTGCGAATATGAGTTATCTCGAAAATTTCAAGACTTCCCCGATGATTATTTAACCGCGCGTTGTCGACGCGAAAGCGGTTTCTCGCAGATTTTCGGCGGTATCTTTCCCGTCGGGAAAATCGAAAAAACCACGTACTCTCTCCAAAGTACCGCGCCACGACGATATTGTCACGTATCGATCGATCCGATTCGCCCAAAAAAAAAAACAGTGCTGTACTACAACGTCGTATAGAGACCAGAGCGCTCTTTTTCCGATTCGAATTTCGTCATAACGGTATGGGGGAAAAAAAAATCATCGCGAAAAATCCTCGCCCAAAAACGTTCCGCGGAAATTTAGTGATTTCAAAACGATTTTTGAAAACTGTGGCCGATTTTTTTACCACCGGTAGGTAGGTAGCACATCGTATTTCCCCGTCGTCGTCGTTACGCCTGCGCTGCGATTCCGACAGAGACGCAAATCTTCGTCGCGCGACAGCCGTAGGAGGACGCCGTCCCATCCCCGCGCGGATCTCGAGGCGGACGTCCCAGACTTATTACGATTAATTGGTGTTGTCTTAAAGTTTAATTGGTTTCCGGCTACGCCCGTCTTTGTGTCTCTCTCTCCGGCCGGACTCGTCCGAACGGATTAATAATATAATGCGGCCGTAAAGTATATAATAATAGCTGTGTATAGTATAACTCCCAGCGCGACACGAAACGTCTGCGACGGAGACGACTGGATTTTGTGGATTATATTAACACGTCAGTTTGCCGTTAAAGCGTCCTCCTAATAACACCGGTCGTGCGTCCGTTAAATTGCCGAACGTGCGATATTCGAACGAGAGTATTTTTTTTCTTTGCCGAGCGACGAGCTCGAGGAGGAACGCGTGCGTTTTGTTTTCACGACCATTTCACGTTTCTTCGTACAACGCGCTCCGGTACGAGTTTTACCCGGAAAAAAAAAATCGAGAATTTTATCACGGTGAAAAACATCTGAAACGTTTTGTAATGACGTTTTCGGGGGAGGAGGAGAGCGTATCCCGATCGAAATAGTCGAGACGTTTCATTACCCCGGTCGTACGAAGCGTTTTCCGATTACTCTCCGAGTCGGTCTCGGAAGAAAACCGGCCGTTATATTCACTCTGCGTCAGTAACCTAACGTAACCGAACGGTCCCTTTTCACTAACAATTAAATTTCGAGCGCGAAAAGTACGAGAAAAAAACGTTCCGTGGGTAACAATCTTAACACTATTCAAACAGTGACCTGTTATTCTGAAATACGACCGACCGCATCGTACACACGATCATTCGGCGCGCAAACACCGAGCATAAACACTTTTATAAAAACAGTTTTAGAAAAAAAAAAGTTAATCGCATGCACGAAAACGCCAAAGTATGACAAAGCTTACGCGGAGAAACCCCGTCGTAAAGCTACGTAAAATGTTCGCGAATCAACCACCTGCAATGAACAGCTGAAAGCGTTTGACGTCGTTACAGATAAACCCGGTATTGCCGTTTCATTTTATTATTTTGTTAGATTTAAATGCCCCACACACACACACGAGGCTGTGTACACTTTAGACGAAAACAAAACGTCGAAAGCGGCGAACGTATAAACGCGAGCCGTGAACGGACGATGGAACACGCATGGCGGAACAATTATCGTTGTGGTCGAGTGTACCAGTTGAAAATAATAATAATAATAATGTCCTCGTCTCCTCTTACGTCACACAACGATGGCGTCATATAAGCGCGTAGAAAATAGCGGAAAATGTTATACACCCTATTCGTAATAATGAAGAGAAAATAAAAAATAAACGGCGTTGTGTAAAACGCGCTCGGGGACACTGACCTCGCACAATCGACCGGATACACGCCGCATTATAACGGGGGGTTTTCTCTACGCGCTAGTCCTACGTGTATTGTCGTGGTATAAGATCCCCCCAATCGCTCTTTACAAACGTCCGACCGAGCCGGGGGGGTCCGTTGTTATTCCGACGTTTTCCACCCCGGTTTACTACGGGTTTACGCGATCATTCTTCTTATTACTATCGCGCGAACCAGAGCTTCACTACTAATACATTCACTGTACTAGGCACGCTCGAAACTTGGAATTATTCAACACTGTCGATGCGAAGCGCGATTGAAAAAAATATTGTTTTCAACAGAACGGCCGTGCGCCCGGTTTCCGGGGGTGGTCTTTTCGCCTACCCCGACGAGATTTCGCGACACGTTCGCCGACGGTTGGCGAACGACGCGTGGATCGCCGACAAAAGTTGGCTTCGTACCCCCGAGACCGCGTTAATTTGTCGTCTGCGATTCGCGTTACGACGTATTTGATGTTTGTAAAAAAAAAGCCGATTGGCGTTATTTTGTACAATTTTGTAAAAGCAAATGAAACTAACGGCGCGTAAAATTCATCTATCGATCGTTTTTTTTCCGGGTTTGTTAAACACTTACCGTTTTTAAAACCGAAACGAAAACCGAGGTTTTAAGCAAAACAATTAAACAAAGTGTGTTCGGCAGACGATTCCAACACTGCCGTCAAGATACCAGCGTACAGGGAAAATGGTTGTTTGTTTTAAAACTATTCTATAGCAGCACACGTATGTCCTAGTCAATCGACAAATTGGTCTCGTAAAATCTCGTATTTGACACATTTTAACCGGACGTTCGTTGCACTATAGCATACAAACCAAATAAAAATGCATACTGCGGTTGTAGTAAGAAAACGTAACAAAATCAATACGTTATCGTACATTATATCTAAAAGATTTAGTATTGTTAAGTATTTTTCCTAATTATTGCGAGCGTAATCATCGCTAAATGGAGTTTTTTTGTTTTAGTTACATCCGTTTCGCACACTCTCTCATCGTCAAACTATCTCAATAACTAAAGTCGCCAAATGTTTGGCGTGAGAAGAATTTTCGATTATAGATTATCATTGATT
>CM029359.1:1431707-1521178 GCA_017140985.1 Hormaphis cornu | reverse complement strand
CCCCCCCGGGGCACGCCACTGATCGTTGAACCAAGTGCGCGGCCCCGACAACACTTGCGCGTGTTCCCGTGTTTGCGTTTCGCGTCGACAACATGTTTTGTTTTTCGCGCAGCCATCCTGCCGGTAACGTCGCGCGCCACACACACACGGACCACGCGCCATGACCTCCGGCAGCACCGCGCACCGCCGCCGCGCGTACTCGACCGCCGCGGTCATCGTCGTCGTCGTGCGGCTGCTCCTGCTGCTGTCGGCGGCCGGGTCGGCGCCGACGGACCAGGCCGCGCGATCGCACGCCAAGCGGCTGGAACTGTTGCGTTCCGTCCTGCGCCGGGACGCGGCGTGGGCGCTGATGCTCAACCAGCGAGTGAAGCTGACGCCCGGCGACCGGCCGCCGCGGTACGGCGAGGACGAGACGACGACGACGACGATGACGACGACGGACGCCGGGGTCCGCGACCGTATGCGGCTGATCGGCGGAGACGCGGTCGCGGTCGCGCCGCTGTCCGTCATCCGCGCGGTGGTCGGCGAGTTCGCGTGGCTCGGCTCGTACGTCGAGTACGCGGAACGGCTGCTGCGGAAGGCGTTCGCGTGCGTCGCGTACGTCCACGTGTCGCACATGGTGGAGATGCTGCAGGCTCTGGAGCTGAAGACGGCGGAGGCGCTGAGGAAGAAGGCCGCGGACGCGGCGAAGGAGGAGTCCGGGGAGACGCGGCGCGAGACGGTGACGGCCGCGGCGGTGGCGGAGGACGAGGAGGAGGAGGAGGAGGAGGAGGAGGAGGAGGAGCTCGAAGACCGGTTCTCGCGCGACGTCGAACCGTTTCGGACGACGTTCCGCGAGGCGTGGTCGACGTTGACCATGCTCGCGGACCAGCTGGCCGCGGTCGGCGGCAACCTGGCCGTAATGGCCGACCTGTCCCACTTGCTCGGCTACGCGACGCACGCGGGACGGATGATCCCGTTCCCGGTGGCCGAGCTGCTGCGGCGCAAAATCGACGGCACCATCGACCGGCACTGCGACAGGCACAAACCCAACCTGGTGTACTACGATCTGGGCTACAGGGAAGTGCGCGGAAAGCCGTTCGGCGAGACGTCCACGCCGAGGGGTCTGAAGTCGTCCATCGGCAGCTTCTCCAAGAGGCTGTTCGCGTTTTACGGCGCGCTGCGGGTCGAGACCATGGCGACGGGAACGTGGGCGCAGGTGTTCGACTACCGGACGGCGAACGAGAACGGCGTGACGTTGCACTCGGCGTTTCGCGCGACGGTGGACAAAGAGCCGTCGAGGAAACGGATAAAACGGAAGATACGCGAGTACGACAGAGCGCTGTTGGCGGAATACGCGAGGGAACGGCTGGAAAAAGTCCAGAAGATCGATAAAGTACCCGTTTGATTGGTGTGTGTGTGTGTGTGTGTGGAGTATATTATTATAAAAATTGTACGTTTCAAAATCGCATTAATAAAGTATTGAATTACCATTAATTTTTAGTTGTGTAATGATGTACCGTTCAACAGTTTCCCACGTGTAGTTCGTATACCGACGTTCCTATTGTTCGTATAATAATCAACCGAGTACCGGTGATAGCCGGGATACGAACTATCGTCAGTTGATAATGTAAAATCTATTAGACGCCACTATAGAAAAGTACCCTAAAAAAAACTTGTCGCGTACTATAAGAACGAGACAAACCATCCATCCGAACGTATTTTAATTGTTTATACGTTGATCGCAATACCGAATAGAAAAAAAAAAAAACCTTAATCGCTCTGAGTCGCGTGGGTAGGTAGGTATGGTTTGACGGGGTGTAACGACAACGCTTTGGGTGGGTCACTGGTGTGCAAGTTGTGGTTGAATATCAATCGCCTTAAAAAGAAAAAAAAACGATTCCGGGCGAGCTCAGTTATCTAGTATACGGCCTGGTAAAAAAACATATTAAACAAAAAATATATTCAGAAAATTATTACAAACATACCGAGCAAAAACTTTTTTTTTTCAATCTTTTAAAGTTTGAAAACGACACTAAACAGTAGGTAGTCGTATTCGGCACAAAACACAGAAAATAATCAAAATATAACAAAAAAAAAAATGTTTCGAATAAAATAAAAATTTAAAGCCAAGATTCTGACTTTTTTGTGGTATTCAACGTAACGATTGGAGCACTTCTTCTACATTACAAACTAGAAAATTTCCAATTTTTCGCCGTAAAAGACTAGATTTTTTTTTTTGGGGGAAAAACTCAAAAAAAAAGCTAAATTTCAATAAAAATTTCAACCAAAGTGCCACCGGAGTTTATGGATCTTTTATAAAACGTATCAATTCTAATGTTCGTTCTATACAAAGACTTCATCGCGAATTTCGAAACTTCAAACTTTTCGCTGTAACATTCTCCAAAATTCGAGGTTTAACTGAAGAAGTATGCGAGATTAATAAAAAACCTTCAACCATAGTACCACCAGAGTCCGTAAATCAGTAGACGTACTGACTTTAAAAATTTGAACGTTCCTTTTACCCGAAAAGTTGTTGTCAAAAAAAAAAAAAAAATTGTAAAAACAATACATTCCTCGCTAACGCTCATAATCTAAATTAGTATTTCGTTTTATAATAATCGTGTTCTGGTTTGATGATATTCACACGTAGCCATTTTAAATGTCTGAATACGTGCACTTGATTTACATTTTATCGTGCTATAGGTGTAGAAACAACACTAATTTCATTTTTACAGGTACTTTATTGCGTTATATGTTTGTATGAAACTTTATTTTATAAACGATTCGTACACTCGACAGTACGGTAATAGTGTTTGAAATTTGCAAATTCGACAAAGGCGTCACTGTGATAATATTGTAATTTTTTTTTTTTTATTGTTATATTATTATACTGTGAATCAATTATATGTACGTGCGCTGTTTGTACCTAAAATGGTTTTTTTGTATTTCGTTCAAATCTTTTTCAGGAATCTGATGGTTCGAGTCAGGAGGGTCTCGCGATGTTATAGTTTAAACGAAAATTGCTCCGTAAACTCTACTGCAGAGAGGACGGTTTGCGTATAGAGCCGCATATTAACAGTATTGCCTGACTAACGTTGAAAACGATTCCGGCGGATTATGTTATCAAATGGGCACGTCTGTGGTATCAACAAGGCTGTCTACTATAAAAAAAAACGTATTGCGCGGCAAATTTTACACAAGAAAATACGAACAGATTTGTTGGAAACACGGGAGAAATGTCACGCTGTAGGTACAGCCGCGCGAATCAAAAACCGTTATCTTTAAGTCGGCTTTGAACACGAAGAGTTGACTTTTAACGCGACTTGGAATTACAAAACAACGTCCAAACAGGACGCGCACAGCTGCGGATGAGGATCGCGCTTTCAAAGCGGCCGAAAACACGACGAAACAAAATTTTGTTTTTTCGATTGAGTACCGTGGCCGGGGAGGATAGTTCGCTGCAGGTTTCTAGCGCCCCCGTCCATACTGCGTTCTGCGCCCAAATTCGGCGGCTGTAATTCGGTCACGGCCACGGGGAGCCGTGTGTACATAGACTCGTCGTGTTGAAAAACGAAAAATCAATAAAAAAAACCTATATCGTACGGAATCGTGCGCGTCAAACCCGCTCTCTTACGAGCGGTGTCTGGCAAATTCGGCTACAGCGCCCCAAAATAATTTCATCCGGTCGCGTACCGACGGACGCGTCGTAACGTTTTTGTTTATCGTTGTGAACGCGCGACATCTGCAGTTCTGTCGTTCGAGGAAAATCGTTTTCGACGTATCGTTGTTGTCCCACGGAATCGGTTTGTTGTTTTTCCGTAGCTTCTGGTGGGTGTCGTCGCGTTTGCGCGGGTAAACACTCTGTCGACGACACCTGAGCGGCACACTACTCGCGGCGTACTTACTATTCGCGTCGAACGCGCCATCAAACCGCACGTCGCCACCGCCATGCGCCCGCATTTTCGTTTTCCGTTTTCCGTGCCGCTGTTGCTGCTCTGCTGTCTACCGGCCGCGTTCCCGGAACCGTGGCGCCCGGACGCGTACCGAGCGCACGCCAAACGGTTGGAACTGTGCCGGTCGGTTTTGCGCCGGGACGACCGGTGGCGCGCGGTGCTGGACCAGCGGGTCAAGCTGTCCGCGGTCGACCGGCCGCCGTACCAGGACGACGAGCGCGTCGCGAACGGCGGGACGAGCCTCCGGCTGGTGGCCGCGGCCGACGGCGCCGCCGCGGACACGGTGACGCCGCGGACCGTGATGCAGACGGCCGTCGGCGAGTTCTGGTGGCTCGGGTCGCACGTCGCGTACGCGGTGCGGGTGCTGCGCGAGGCGTTCGCGTGCGTCGCGCTCGTGCACATGACGCGCGTCCTGGAGCTGATGGAGGCGCTGCACGCGGAGCGCGGTGAAACGGAGCCGAAAAAAAGACAGGACGACGACGACGACGACGACGACGACGACGACGACCACAAGGGCGACGAGGAGACGGCCGAGCGGCGCGGCGTGACCGGGGACGACGACCGTACGGCGGGCGACGTCGCCCCGTTCGCGGCGTCGTTCCGCGAGGCGTGGACGACGGTGGCGTTGCTAGCCAACAAGTTGCTGGCGGTCGGCGGCAGGCGGCTGGACGCGTGGAGCGACGTGTCGATGGTGTTCTCCGAGGCCGTGGTGAACGGCGAGACGGTGCCGGGGCCGGTGCTGAAGCTGACGCGGCGACGGATCGACGAGACGATCGACGGCCGTTGCGACAGGCAGTCGTCGGCGCGGGCCCACGCGGATCTCGGCGCGGAAGAACGGCCGGCGGAGCCCGCGGCGACGAGCGGACCACCCGAGACGACGACGACGACGACGACCGTCGGCCGGCTGTCCCGGGAACTGATCGCGTTCTACGGGTCGCTGGAGGTGGACGCGGTGCCGTTGGATACGTGGTCGGAAGTGTTCAACTACCAACTGCCGGTTCTGAACAACGTGGCGTTGCGCACGAGGCTGGACGCCGCGATGGAACGGGACCCGAAGGTGAGAGCGCTGAAACGAAAGTTCAAAAAGGAGCTGTACGACGAATACTACAGCAGTAAATCTCAAACGGACGCCGCGGCCGCCAGTGCAGCACGCGACGACGACGACTACGACGACGACGACATACTGCAATTCGATTTGTAACAAGCAGCGCGTACTATTATTATTTTTTGTCCGACTTGTAACTAAATATATATATTATTATCAAAACGTTTTCGCGTGTTATACTTAAAATAATTGAAAAAAAAAAAAAAATAGGTTGATTACATTATAGTGTGTAATTTATCATCGCTGTCAAAATAATATACAACATTTATCGTATCGATTATGTAAAAATATAACCTATTTAGTCGAATATTATGACGTTAAACGTGTGTTAGGTTACCGGTTAAACCATTGATGTATGTTTTTTTTTTTATGCGATAAATGTTTAAATCGTTAATTGTAAAATGATATCTTATTTCGAAATACGGAGGTTTTTTTTTTATTATTATTATTAGTTGAAACATATTATACCGTTTGACGTGCAGTTTATTAATAAATACGACTTGAGATTTGTTGTGTTTGAATAGTATTTTAATATACGTTCTCAAAACTAATGAACACGCCTTCCGTACTGTGTGTTCGGTAACGAAAATAATTCACAACAAATGAATCTATTTGTGTATAGTAACTGATATGATGGCCCATGATGGTTGTTTGGTTAAAGATTTTATTGAAAGGCATTTAGGTATTCGTCAGAAACTGAAATGTTAAATTTTCTCCAAACGGCTCTAAATGTCCACGCTCTAATCAAAACGGTTAAGCGCAATTTTTATGTACGACAAAAACTAAATCGACAAAGCTAGAATTTTTTTTTTTTCATTTGGTATTTTTTCATGAAATCTTGAATTTTCAGTTTGGTGCATTCCAACTTCAACACGATCTCAATATCCGTTATTTACCTATTTTAGATTCTGAGCAAAGCGTGGAAGCTATTGATTTTACAATGATGTGTGTTTTTTTTTTTTTTGTTGTGTCTGTGTCACGTGTAGCTCCTAGGGAATTGCTCCGATCTTCAACAACAGTACCACTTTCCGGTAGAGAATTTTATATCCTTGGTGCATTATTCATTGTGTTTTTTTGAAATTCCAAAAAAGTCCGTCAGAAAAAACAAAAAAAAAAAATTTAAGAAAAAACGGAAAAAAGTACGGAAAACGCGTTTTTGACAAAATCAATTTTATAAATTGGCCGTAATTCCCAAAGTATTGATTGAAAAGACTTGATATTTTCACAAAATGTTAACGTTAGTAATGTACAGGCGCGAAGCAAATTTCAAAATATTTCACAATTTTCGAGGTAAATATAGAACTTTGAAATTTTCAAAAATTTCCAATAATATTGTCATGTAATTTCAATAAAAACTTAAATTTTCCAGAAAAAGTTTTGAAAATTTAATACAACGTTAACAACATTCATAACTGTTTGTAACTAAAAAATTTTAAAAATCGATAGTCACGAATTTTTTTTATGGTCGTTTTAATTTCGAAAATTGGCCGAAATTTGTCATTTTTGTGATTTATTTTTTGAAAAAAATTTGTAAATTACACAATTTTATTACTTATGAATTAAAAATTTAATATATAATGTAAAACAAAATTTCTATACGTATACGAAAATTTCTGCCCAGTAGTTTTCAAGAGCGTACAAGAAAAGTATCGTTGTTAGCGTCGTGCTATATTTGTTCGTCGACTGGGTGCCGCGCTGGTTCGATCCAACTCCCGGAAAAAAAGTTTTTTACGTTTCTTTCCAAATATTTGTTTTATTTTCACATCTTGTAATCAACATTCAACCCACATCCCTTTGTCCTATCGGGCTGAAATTTTGCATACAGCTTTGTTCAGGATGACAACACATTATGGAAAAGTCAGAAAAGGGAGACCCAGGGTGGGCAGGGTTAGGTTTATTTTTCGATTTTTTGATCATAACATCCAAATTAAAGATTGGACCAAGCTGAAACTTTTACACAACACCAAAATAGGAAAGATACAGATTTGACTAGAGTGTTTGTTGTTAAATTTGTTTTTACCACGACGTGTACTAGACAACTGAACTCGCCCAGAATCGTATTTTCTAAGGCAACGAATATAATACGATAAATTAACTTTTGTGACCTTTGATTTTGATTGAGAATTGGGAATTAATGAATATTATATTATATAGTTTTATTGTTTTGCCGTTTGTCTCTCAGGAATGGCTATTCAACGGTGTTACTCATACGCCAAATAGTTTGTTCTCGTAATAATTAACGGAATAAAAAGTACCTGTATAAAAAAAAAAAATTTGATTTTTTTTCAAAACGGGGATGACCTGACGATAATTTTGAGTAGTAAATATTAAAACGATGGCGTCTACTGTTCCCGTCACGTGCCCGAGTTACCTTTGAAAAGTATACCGTTGAAAAAAGACGCATATTTCGATATTCGAGAAGTATATACTAAAAAAACAAACTGTATTAAAAACTACGCACGATAAACTCGAACGTCTCGAAGTTTAGTAGGTCGTCGTAACGTACAAAAACAACGACAATATTTATATATTATTGTTGTTATCGGAACAAAACGATAATAATTTGCGTGCGTAACTTTCGGCGCGAATATTTTAATCAATTAGGCCTATACAAAACACGTATTGACCTATATCATCAAAAGGTTTTTGTTTGACACCGGTAAACTCGGCAGCGTCTACAGTTTGATATTATGTTAAACAACGTAAACATCGCTGTTGTATTATAGTGTCGCCTCGAAGAGGATAGATAGCACATCGATTTCGAGCGAGTAACGGGTCAGCATTTCGCTCTAACACACCTGCGGTTACAGTACTTGGCGAACTCGCGGGTTGTCCAGGAATCTATCATGAGGTTTTCGACGAGTGCGGGTTTCTGGGAGGTCGTCGGCGTGTTGTGGCTGCAACGGTTCTGGTCGTTGGTTCCGGCCCACGGGTTCGCGGTGGGCCGCCACCCGTTGCAGAAGGAGACCAAGAACGTGGAGCTGATGGAGTCTGTTCTGAGCAACGACCGCGCCTGGCGATTCATCCTGGACCGGAAAATCAAGCTCTCGCCCGACAGCCGCCCGCCATACTTCCACGAATTCGAGTTGTCCGCCGACGCGAAACAAACCCTCGGTCTCATCGACGACCACCCGGCCGAGGTCGTACTGACCGCGCCCCTGCCGATCATCCAGACGGTCCTGAACCGATTCCGGTGGCTGGGCTCGTACGTAGACTACGCGGTTTTCGTGCTGCACAAGGCGTTCGTGTGCACCACGTACGAGTTTCTGCGTTTCCAGATCGATCTGATCAAACGGTTGGCGAAGAAAGCGGAGTCGGGTTCGCCGGCGTGGCAGAGCGTCGCGGACCGGCCGCTGACCAGAGCGTGGACGTCGGTGGTGACGTTCGTCGACAAAGTCACCGCGATGCACGGCGACCTCGAGATGCTGACCGACTTGGCGTACGAGTACACCGTGTTCTTGGTCGAAGATCCGGAGCGATCGGTGCACGTGTTGACGTTGATGGCGAGAGAAATCGAGGAGTTCGCGGGGAGCGAATGTGAGAGGATCGAGGACGTGGCGATCCTCAGGCATTTCGGCGTCGCGACCAACCCCGATTACTTGAGCGGTGACGCGGCTTCGTACAAAGAGATCGAAAACGTTTTCGATCGAGTCGTGCGCGGCATGATCGCCATGTTCGGCGAGCTGAACGCCGAAACGATGTCGATGAAAAATTGGGTACAGGTGCTGGACTTCAAGATCGCGGTCAGGGAACACATCAATCTTTATTTGAAGGTCGACAAGATCCTGGCGAAGGACGAGATCGGAATGGACATATTAAAGCAAAAAGAAGACAAGTACGAACAAAAACTAAAAGAACTGTCGGATCAAGACGCGGATTCGGCGAAAGCGGAAGGTTACGAAGTGGAAATAGTAATACAATGAGGAATCGATGATTAAAAAAACGTATTTTTTCTCGTAAAACGATATTATGTAACGTACGCGTCTGAATCAGAACATTGCGTACGATCGCGTGCTATTTTACTGTAGTTAAAAATATTATTATCCAAAAATGTTCCGTTGTTATGAAACAACGTGAATCACTGTGTACAATCAAGCGTATGTTTATTTGTTTTTTCAATCCCGCCATTACGTTTTATACTGAAAAAAAAAAAAAAACATTAACTATGTCAGAGTTGAACAAACTTTGAGCATGAGTCTATTATGTAAAAATTGTACAAAATATATTATTTTAAAGTTTTATGCCAATAGTACGAAAAAGCTTTTAGTTAATTACAAAAACAATACAATGTTGATGAATAGTGTAATATTTTAAGTTTCGTTGTATTTAGCGCGAACATATTATTATGTAACACATTAATCAACCCGTCGAGACGAACACGATTAAAAAGAATGGATAAAATATTTTAAACGAAATTGCTCCATTGAAAAACACATAAAATACACATCATTGCAGCGCTATTAACTGTATTCACGAGTTAAAAATATAAAGTTGCAAAAACAAGTTGCGTTTCTTCTCAGTAATCACGACGAGTATTTATTAATATATATAGGTATATTATTTTGCTAGGTAGATCTAAAAAAAATTTATTTTAAAGTAAATTCTTATACCAGTTTGTTATAACATAAAAGATCGTGAGCATCGTTCGTTCGACAATTTGTTGTTTAGATCCAAAAGGCTGAACAGATAAATTGTTTTGGACGTGAATCATAATTATACTCTACTTGTAAAACGTATTTGCTTTGAATATACCGTATAATATTTAGGTTGGATCCTCGTGTTGTCTATAATGAGAACTGTATCATATGTTGACGATTTGTATAGCCAGCAAATCATGTAAATTTTAAAAATCGATAAATGGAATAAAATATTTTTTTTTACTGTTCTAATGAAATGGTGTCGTTGAAATCCACACCCGTCATTTTGCCACAACGATTTAATTTTAATAATTTTCTCCTAACAAAATACTGTTGTCGTAATTTTAATGAAATCGACGATATTTTTGAACACGTTACAAACTTTTATCATAGATTTTCAACTACCGGCTAGTTAACGTGTCGAACAAAATTCGATTTATATCGAAATTTAAAATTATAAATTGTTGACGGCTATGGCGGCACCCCCAAATAAAGGGCTGCAATAATCGATTCAAAACTTCGAATTTAGTTTTAGTAACAAAGTGTTTTTGATAAATGCACGCGATTACATTTGTATTGTTATTTAACTAATATTTAATAAATGGCATCGTGATATTAAAAAAAAAATAATTAGTTATTTTTCCACAAACATTCCCAATGTATTATATCTAATCCATCAAAACCCTTTGGTTTTATTCTACAATATTTAAGATCGAAACAACCAAACGCTCTGTTAAACAAACAATAAGATAAAAACATATTGTGATTTGATTTCAACAAGAATTTGTTAGTAATTTTTTGTTTGATAGTACTTAAAAAAAGAAAAAATAAACAATCTGAGATACCAAAAAAATCGTTTGTTTTCAGACACCTTGTCTCGTTATTTAGCGTTACTTACTCTAATTTATATATACATGGTTATAGTTTTTGCATTCGAACAACAATATTTTCAATAAATAATTTATTTTACCTGTAGTTTTTTTACTAGTGAACTAAATACACACTGATTTATGTTCAGTGGTTCTTACATACACTGTAGGTACAATTGTTTATAGTAATAATTCGATTGGATATTTTGCGGAAAATTTAATAAAAAAAAACTCTGACCCGAAAATTTCTAGAATTTATTCGTGTATCCTTTTGTTGTGGTAAATTTTTATTGAAATTTTCGAGGCATTTTAATTGAATTGAAATTTTTTTTGTTCATGCGTAATTTTTGTTCTGTATAGCGTATATATTATATTCTGTAGGTATGTATGATGAAAATACTATACGATTTCGACTACATTTTAAGTCAAGTAAAGAACTTGAAACATATTTATATTTTTGATATTTCAGATTCCCAAACTTCCGCATAACATTTTATATTCCCGTATTTTGTTTGATGTTTTTTTTTTTTTTATGTCGTTCATCTCTGGTAAACAACATTTTCAACTATATTATTAATTTTCTTTTTTTTTTTTTTACTCAAGTCTTCCGAATCGTTCAGAAATTGATTGAATCGCGTTTACCTGGATCGGTGAAGGACAAACATTTATAAATGTATTATTATAATATAGTCTCGCTGAACGACATGCTACGAGTCGTTATTTTCGTATAAGCAATAATTTAGTTTATTGCTTAAACATACCCGAAACATTAGTATAAAAACTTCCGAAATAGTGCACAACCACAAGACGTGCACAGCTCAAAACCATTTTTTTTTCTTTTTTTTTTTTTTTTTCTCATTTGAACCGATATTTTTCGATCCAAATACGAGTGGTAAAATAATCGACGCGAATGGGCTGTTTGTTTAGCGCGTGACGATTAGTATTTACAAAGACTGTATTTTTCGCGTTTGTATTTTTCCGAACTCGATACAATTTATCCGTGTTATAAATCAGTCGTCGTCATTGTTGTTGTTGTTGTTGTTTTTGCTTGCGTTTTTGTCGTCCAAGCCAGTCGTTCTTCGCACTCGATACAAAATAATAATCAGCGCTCACGAACGACAACCGTTCGACACCCCGACATGGATACATTGCTGACACGGGCCATCGCGCTTCTGCAGGTCTACCTACAGGTCTGCCAACAGGTGGCCACCGCGATCCCCTACGAGTTCCGTTCGCTGTCGCCGTACCATCAAAAGTTCGACTTACTAAAGGGCATGATGGAAGACGACGGATTCATGGTGGACGTCTTCGGTCAGTATGTTTATTTCGAGTTCGACAAGACGTATTACAAGGATATCATCGAGGACGAGCTGTTGATGGACGCGAGACCGACGTCGGTCGTGACCGAGTCGGCTGTCGAGGCGTCCGACACATCGTCGGCCGGCGGCGAAACGTCGGAAACGACCGGCGACGCGACCAAATCGAATATCGACGAGTCCGACGACGAGGCGGACGGCGATGCGAACGAAAAGACCAGGATAGTTCCGAACCCGGTCGGAGACGCGGTCGTGCCGCTTAAGTTTCTCCGTAACTTGTTCACTAATCGCTTCCGGATCTACTCATTGGTGGACGCTGCCTTAAAGGTCGTGCACACCGCGTTCAAATGCCTCGCGTACAAGCACGTGGGACACATGTTGAAGCTGGTCCGGACGCAGATAAGCCGGACGGTGGTGCAGAGAAAAGCGGTCAGTTGGGCGTCCAAGGCGAAAGAGTCGGTCGGCATTCTCATAACTCGGATGGAGTCGATGCAGCTCGTCGATCAGCTGCTGCTCAAGTCGGTGACGTTTTTCCGAGTGTACGACAAGGACGATTCGTGGAAAACCGAGAACAAGTTCGGTTTCTTGCCCGCGATGAAGCGCATTTCGAACGGAATGCAGGAGTTCTTGGCGCGGCACTGCGTCAAGCCTGCGCTGTCCGGCAGAGAAAAGGCCGACGAGTTGGGACTCGTGGTCACCGATTCGCTGTTCGACAACGTCGAGTCCAAGGGAGTGTCGGGTCAAGATTTCAAAGAAATGTTCTCCAGCAGCCGAGCAATGGTCCAAGCGCACCTCGATCGGTTGCCGGTGTTCGTTGGGAGAATTTCCGCGGACGGGTGGAACGATTTGCTGAGGTATAAAGATGAGATAAAAAGCGATGACGAAGACGATGACGACGAAATGTTATGGAATATCAACCGTTAAAAAAGTCGTTTAACGCCGCCGTCTTCAAAATTTTATAAATACATACGTGTATATTAATTTTAAATTCTTGTTCAATTTGTTAACTGTAGGCAAATCGTGTGTAGATTTAAAACGGAATTAAAAATGTTGCCATCGTATTGTTATGGACATGTATTTATTATTAGATTTTGCGTAAATAACTCGTTGTGTTTATAATTAAATGTTTGTTTTGGTAACCATATTATCACATATCTTTGTAATATAAGTACCTATGTAAACCTATGTGTTATATTGCTTGTAATTTATTTCAAACTGTGTCATGAGTTGTTAATAAATATAATAATTTCAAAACACGCGATTTCGCAAAAATGATTGTTAACTGTTTGTGTAAAACAATTGTTCCTTCAGCGTGAATATTCTATTATAGACTTACAAGGTCTGTAACAAAAACGTATAAAACGTGCGTTTCTCATAATGGCTCTAAAATCTATAAATCATCCATGCGTGATTCATTTGTTAAGTCGAATCATACAGTTGGAACGGGTAAAACTACAACATTGAAATGAAAAAAATGAATAAACACCTACTTAAATCATTTTACCGAAAATTATCAAGCCTAAATGAGCTTGATCATACGTGGTTTAGTATTTTTACCGTTTATTACGAGTCCAAACTCATTGAAACTGTGAAAATTTAGAACAGTTATAATTTGTGACCATAACGATCTATAAATGAGATATTTTTTGGCCGTTGCATGTTTCGTTCGTAAAACGTATTTATTGTTTTTCTACTTTTGTCTTCCTAACTCAAGCCAGCTAATCACTACGCACCTATCTTAGGATTTTAGACTCCGAGTGTGATTCTTTCTTTTAGTTTATCTGGAAACACATTACTTTTGGGCAGTAAAAATGATCCAATTTTTATATTTAGAGCCACAAAAGTAGATATGTTATCGACCCATGATAGTACCTCCGTTTAAAATTTAGATTCTGAGTGAAGCGAGGAAGCTATTGATTTTACAAAGATGTGTGTTTTTTTATTTTTTTTTTTATTTTTATGTCTGTGTCACGTGTAGCTCCTAGGAAATTGCTCCGATCTTCAACAACAGTACCACTTTCCGGTAGAGAATTTTATATCCTTGGTGCATTATTCATTGAGTTTTTTCGGAATTCCAAAAAAGTTCTTCAGAAAAAACGGAAAAATGTACGGAAAACGCGTTTTTTACAAAATCAATTTTGTTAATTGGTCATAATTCCCAAAATATTGATTGAAAAGACTTGATATTTTCATAAAATGTTAATAGGCGCGAGGCAAATTTCAAAACATTTCACAATTTTTGAGGTAAATATACCTATACGTATACGAAAATTTCAAAGAAATCCGCCTAGTAGTTTTCAAGAGCATACAAGAAAAGTATCGTTAAATGGTGCGTCACGCTATATTTGTTCGTCGACTGGGTGCCGCGCTGGTTCGATCCCACTCCTGGGAAAAAAGTTTTTTGCGGTTTTTTCCAAATATTTTTTTTTATTTTCGAATCTTGTAATTAACATTCAACCCACATCCCTTTGTCTTATCGGGCTGAAATTTTGCATACAGCTTTGTTCAGGATGACAACACATTATGGAAAAGTCCGAAAAGGGAGACCCGGGGGGGGGGGGGGGGGGGGGGGGCAGGGTTAGGTTTATTTTTCGATTTTTTGATCATAACATCCAAATTAAAGATTGGACAAAGCTGAAACTTTTACACAACACCAAAATTGGAAAGATACAGATTTGACAAGAGTGTTAAATTTGTTTTTACCACGACGTATACTAAACAACTGAACTCGCCCAGAATCGTATTTTCTATAACAATGAATTATCATTGTTTTCAGAAATTAAATATTGCGTTTAAACCACAACTTCTAAACTAGTGACACACTCAAAGCGTAGTCGCTACCCCGTCAAACTACCCACGAGAACTAGATTGATCCCGGCGCTTACTTTTTTTTTTTTTTTTTTTAATTCTGCTTATTTTTCGAACAATGATACAAAAACGAAATAGTAAAATATTTTAATGTTGTTTTGGAGAATTGAATACGTTCGCACGCCATTTAGAAAATTTGAACAAATTAATGTGTAAAATTTAAACTCGTTTTGAAAATTATTGAGTGATTTATGGAGCTTAGAAATTTTGGCAGTTGTATAGTTTCATAAATCTTTAAATTTTTTGTTTTTTTGGGTCTTGAAACTTCAACACAACCCAAATCATATATTTACTAATATGAGGTTAACATTTTTGGAAATAAGTTCACACGAGAAGTTTTTACAATGTTTTTCAAATAAAAAATGTGACATAGTTTTGATAGCTTTGAATTGCTCTCACATATTGTTCAACCGATTTCAAAAAATATTTTTTCTACATCATTAATCTGTAACTCTATAAAATAAATACAGTCGAAAAACTAGTTTCCAGATGAAAAAAAAAAAAACGTTTTTACACGTACTTTGAGATTGAAATAAAACATTTTGACGAAATACCGACTGAAAAATATTTTGCAAAAGTTGTAAAATACAAGTCGAACGTCAGTGCGATGCTGTCAAAAAACAAAAAAAAAGATACGATTTTGAAATTTAGTCCTACATCCATGACTATTTTGTTGTTAAACGTTTCAAAAACGTCGAAGTAAATACTATTTGTGTCGTAAAATTTTCGATGAAAACAGTGTGAATACATTTTCCGCGTTTCTGTAAAAACTACGGTATACCGTTCTTCTAAGTGTTTTGCGGTATTTTCAAACGCGAAAATGTATTGTTATTTCAAAGCAAACATCCACCTCCGATCCACCTTCGGCATATGCCGTGACCTATTCGATTTATGTTGTACACTGTCTTTCTAACTCGGTTAGCAACCGTTGTTTTTTTCCGTCGACGTACAATGTACACACGTTTACACGAACCGTTTGGACCCGGTTTCGAAAACTGACGACAATATTTCGAGCAAACAAAATGCGTAAATGAGCTATTGGTTTTTGAGGGAACAAAAAAACAATACAGCGCGTGCAAACACCGGTGTTGTTCAAAAAAAAAAAAAAAAACAACTAGGTACCAGGAAAAAAAAAAAACCCAAAAAAAAAAGGCAGACACTGTTTACCACTTCGTCGAGGTGGCCGGACTCCGTTCGCGAGTCGCACGCAAGTCAAAGGCGGCCACACGACGATGAATCCTTTCCGAGCCTACGCGATGGCTCTGTTGCTGGCCGCCGCGCTGTCGCTGTTGGCCGGCCGCGGTCACTGTTACACGCGGGACCTGAGCACGCACTACGCGTTGCCGCCGGACTACGTGAGCCAGGTGAAACTGCTGGAGCTGGCGCTGGCTCTGAACCAACAGTGGTCGGCCGTCTGGAGCGAGAAGCTGATCGTGGACACGGTGAACCTGCCGGACCAGAGGTACTGCGTGAAGCTGATCGAACCGGACGCGGACGGCGACACCGTCGCCCGGGCCGTCGACGTGTACGACGTGGTCAGGCTGATCGTGAGCAAATGCTATTACTCCGGAACGTACGTCAGGTTCGGCGTGAAAATGTTGAGCCACTCGCTCCGGTGCTTCTTCTACCGGCACGCTCGCGTCCACGTGTCCGTGGTCCTGGCCAGGCTGTCCGACGTCACCCCCGAGTTCGTCGAGTACCTCAGGAATCTCGTGGCCGACTATCGGCTGATCGCCGACAAACTGGCCGCCTTGGACGCGTCGCTCTGGGACGTGGCGCAGCTGATGACGTTCTTCTACGACGTGGCCGATCACGCCGAACGGACGCCGGACAACGTGAAACTCCGGGACAGGTTGGAGCTGAAGACGGAATCGTTGTACGCCGTTTTGAACGAGATGTTCAGCTCGGTGTGTGCGGTCGATACCGACGAGTGGTTTGACGACGGGAAAAACGATTTCGTCAGCATGAAGCCGGTTAAGCACAAGAAAAAGAACAAGAAGAAGGACAAGAAGAAGAAGGACAAGAAGAAAGAGAAGAAAACGAAGGACGGAGACGAGGAGGAAGCAGAGAAAGAAGGCGAGGACGATAAGGAGAAAAAAAAAGACAAGAAGAAGGGTGACGGAGACGAAGAAAAAGAAGACGAGGACGATAAGAAGAAAGAAAAAGACAAGAAGAAGGGTGACGGAGACGAAAAAACGGAAGAAAAAGAAGACGGGGACGATAAGAAGGAAAAAAAGAAGAAGGACGGTGAAAATCTGTTTCCCAGGGTGAACGAATTACGATTGATCATGAGAACAGTGTTCAGCGGACTCATGATCGAAGGCATTCCCGACGCGTTTTGGCGAGACATATTTACCGAGACGGTGCTCGTGAAAGTTTCCGATATACTAGAAATTGATCCCAAACAGGTGAAACAGAAAAAGAAGATCGGAAGACTAGGGTATTATGATTTCGGTATGTGACGACGAGGTTCGCGATTTGTCGACGAGCAATTGTTCAGTCCGGAATGTTTATGTACGGTTTAATTATTATATCTATAAAATATTTGTTAAGTCACGTATAATTATTATTTTGTACTCGTTGCTTTTTCGATACCAATCGAATTCGTTAGTTTTATTTATTTTCTTAAATTTAAGATACGATTGAGGAATTTCGCATTAGTCTACAATATGTCACAGAACTTTTGATTTGAATTGAGTGCGATAAAAACGTGTTACAAGACGTATTAAAATGATTCAATGATTTCATTTAATTTTATGTTGATCGACGCATTGCGTGTTTGTTGACATCGTTTTTACGCGCTGGATTACCGCTAACAGTTAATATAATCGTATGGTATCTACCGTGTAATGTACATATTATTATTATTATAAATAAACAATTATTATGAATGAAGCAATGCGTTATTTTATCTACAACAACCTTTGCGTAAAACGATTAAAATAATCTGTGCCTTATGAGAAAATTGTTATGACAAACACGTGGTACAAAATTATAAACAAATAATAATACGTAAAACAAAAAAACAGTAAACATCGAGTATAAATTATGTTAAATTAGATGTGGCCTATAAAAAATATTTTTTTTTTTTTTAAATAATCTTTTCGGAGTAAAATTTATACGATATTTGTGTTAAACGATATTCCTAAAGAGATTGTTATGAAACGGTACTCTGATTAAAGCTCTGTTTGAGTGTTTTTATATTGAAATTTAAAACGAATAAAAATCCCAAATGTGCGCAGAACGACTTCGAATTTCCCCCCACGTTGTGAAGACGAGTAAAAAACAAAGAGACATATTTTTCAATACGCGGGCAACGAATTTCGACAAAATTGCTCTGTTCATTTTCGTTCGTAAACACTACTCTGCTATTATATCGAGTTGTATTTTTTTTTTTTGGCATTGCTCGTGTGCTCCAAAAACGTCTGAATGACGTTTTCACCCGTCTGACGCTGTGCTATTCGCTCACACGAACGATTGCCGTTAAACTGTCACATCGTACTCGTATGTATTTCAAACCGATTCGGCCACGTTGGTGGAGCTTGGTACAAACTTGACTGTTTCTCAATGTTGTTTGTGTGTAATTGGACTCGAGTAAACGAATAAATAAAAAAATCGCCGTCCGGACACGATCATACGGGCAATAACGCTATCACGTTATCCTAGCAAGACGAATATCTATTCTCAAAGTTGAATATTCCGTCTTGCGGGCAGTTTTCCGTGGAAGGTCGACCCGTTTTCGCGTTATTTACCGACAAATAGTTCGCCAATGATTTAGTTATGATCACGGATATTCGTAATGTATTTGTATAGACGATACTTTGGGTACTTGATTCGTCGCCGAAACCGCCACTTGCCGGCAGCGTTTGGATTTCTATCAAGGTGAATTATATGGTACAGGCGTACGGAAAATATTTTAAGTGTACAATCCACACTGACATCAACGCAAACAGTGCCGTTTTGACAAACGGCGATTTTCGACGATATCCGTATGGGTACGGCCGAGGGGATTGTGTTGGGCGTCGTTCGTATACGCGGTTATGACTCAAATAGTGTATATCGGAAAAATGGTTCGATCGCGTGACGTGCAGTACCGCTCTACGTGTACCGAATGGTTTCAACTGTTCGACACGCGGTATAGAGTGTGATTTTTTTTAAATACATCGAAAAAATGTATTCGTTTCGAAACGAATAAAAAAACAAGTTTTCAGCTTTCACGTCCGGCGTATTAATTGTTCGGCACCAAGAGTCTCCGCTTGAAAACCGCCGCGAAACACCGAGGCGCGCCGCGGTTCCACCGAACCAATCGCGGTGTCGGCGCTGTTAAAGCGCAAACAACCGTTGCGTTGTGGTTTACGCCGCCGCGGATCGTGCGCCGCATTCCGCCGTCGGCCGTTCGCCGCGAGACATTTTTTTTTCGCAATCGAGCCACGTACACACCGCGCTCATGCGATTCGCTTGCGTCGTCTGCTGCGTGGCCGCGGCCGCTGCGTCGCTGGCCGCGGGCGGCCGGGACGGGACGCAAACGTACCGGCGCAACTTCACGCCGCTGGAGTTCGTGAACCACGTGATGATGAACGAGAGCTCGTGGACGCTGGTGCTGCGCGAGAACCTGCGGAACCTGCCGCCGTCGCCGTACGCCGACCGGTTCGGCGACTCGCTGTTGCCCGCGGCCGGCGGCGACGGGCTCGTCGAGGGCCGGGCCGTCGTGGCGCGCGCGCTGTCCGAGTACGCGGAGATCGGGTCGTTCGCGAGGTACGCGGCGAACACGGTGCACCGGTGCCTCCTGTGCTTCGTGGTCAGGCACCTGTCGTTCCAGACGCACTACGTCGTGCGGCTGTTCGCCAAGCTCGCGAACCCGGGCACCGTGCTGATGGAGCTGAGGTCGCTGAAGGACAACATCGTCGTGGCCATAGACAAGCTGTGCGTCGTGCAGTCCCGACTGGACCTGGTGTTGAGCCTGAAATGGGAAGTGGCGCGGCTCATACAGTACGACGTGGCGCTGCGCATGCGGTTCGCAAAGTACCCGGCGATGGCGCACCACAGACTGGAGACTTTGGAAAACATGTTGCTGCGTTACCTGGAGGACAACTGCGCGCCGTTTAGCGCGACGCGGGAGTTTTTCGAAGACCTGGGCGTGCCGGTGGACGACCCGCTGATACTGGACAGCGTGCTGAACGTCGTGGTCGATTGGAACGTGCTGATGAGGCTGGGCAGGAGCCACGCCGAGTTCTTGGCCAGGTACCTGAGGAACCTGCGTTTCGAGACGATGCCGCGGTCGACTTGGGCGCAGATATTCTACGAGTCGGACGGGACGCCGGCCGTCGGCGAGCCGGACGAGACCAACACGCGGATCTCGCCGCGCATCACGCCCGAGACGATCGGACAGACTCCGGAAACGGCCGAATCCGATCGGGAACCGGCCGAACCGACGACAACCGGATGACCGATGCGATTTTGTTTTATTGTTTTTATCTTCGACGACGGTTAGTTTTGGTCGTACACAACTACGTTGTAAGTATAGTGCACGATGAAATCACCATACGATTTCAACAAATATCAAAAAATGTACAGTCGAATTTGAAATAATCAATTAATTAATTTTGTATTAAAATATATAATATATAAATGTACGGTGAAAATACGTTGTAAAAACATTGTGTTTGTGTGCTCTGATATATATGTATTATTTAAATTATAATCCAACGTATTGTATTGCTATCCAACTTGTTTTGAATTATACAGTTTTATTAAACGAATAGAATTTTGATTTGAAACCGCATACTGTATAATACGTGAACACTCGCGTTCGTGTTATTAACGATTAGTTCGACGGTTTTCAGGTGAAAATTACAAAAATAAACATCGAAAACCCAGACGTTCACAATTTATCGAGCGTTTTAGTCACCGAGCACGTTCAGAATTTATCGATTCTGCGAGCGCAGTGAAGAATGTGCTATTTTGCTGTTTAACAATGATGTTTTTTTCTTTTTTCTGTCAACAAATTTTCGCGCGTAGAACGGGTGCTCCGATTTCTAAAGTCGACAAGTTTTCCGATCGGTATATTATATGGACTACAGTGATGCTTGGGTCCCAGTTTTTTTTTTTTAACTTTGCTTACTTTTTGAGTTGTACCGCAAAAAAAAAAAAAATTGACAATTTTACGGCAAACATTTTCAGGTTTGTCATGACGTTTTGCTCCGAATTTTTCGGCTAGGTCAATAACATTTTCGATAGGTCAGAGCACGAGAGTTAAACGGCGAGGAATTTTCAGGTTTGAAAAAGCTTGGTTTTTTTATATTTTGATTATTTTTTTCGTTATCGGTCGAAAACGACGAACGTCACCGAATTTTGTTATTCCGAGTAGAAGTAGCCATCCAATCGCTTTACAACACAAAAAAGGGAACGCGATTCGAATTAAACGTTACACGAAAATTTTTTTAGAATTTTAGCCAGATCCAAAAACGTACAGACCGAAAACCCGACGGAGAGTTGGGTATTTCGCGCGGTGCGTTGTAGCGTTACGTGGAAAAAAGAGAACGGAAGGTATAAAGAACGGGAGTAAATTCGAGGTCGGCGTTTCGGTTACGGTACGAGCGGTTTAACAAGACTGATATTTTTTCCGTAACATCTGGTGTTCGCCCGGACGCATTAATAACCGAACCGCTCGGAATCGTATTTTTTCGACGATCCATCGGATACCAAACGGAGCGCAGTACGGACCACAACAACTCCCGAACGCGATCCACGCGACCACCCGGAACCGCCTTTTTTCTCCTCCAAAAACGTTTTCGACGTCCGCGTGCCGATGTTTGCGTTTCGTTCGTACGCGCGTGCTGACCGCCGCCGCCGAGTAAACCGACACCGGTCGAAGTCGCCTGGGAACTTTTCGTCCGACAGGGTATAGGATGATGAAGTTCGGCACGGCGACGTGTATACAGATAGGTATTGTTCGCCGCAGCGCGTACACAATAGTTTTACGGCAGTAATTGTTATTAAAAACAGCACGCCCGCCCCCCCGAGAACATTCGACGACAACCATTATCGAAATCGGTCGTCCGAGGGCACGATCGGACGCGTGCGCGAGATTTATTTACCGATGGTCGCGGTGGTAGCTCGCAGGTAGCTCGGTAGAGATGGACGCCGCCTCTAAACGTAGCAGGAAAATGTCGCGTCGTCGTCAGTATCGTTTTCGTACGCACGCGCGTTCGGCTCGGACACGGCGTGGTTACGTACACAAAACACGCACGACGTATGTGAATTTGTTGGACGTGGTACGCAAAGACGTGTCGCACGTGGCCAGCGCGGACCGCCGGGGTGCGCGATATTTGCGGTCGGACCCACATGAAAACGACGAGATCCGATACGGGGAAACTATATTATGATGCTAGTCGTTCGCCGATTCGCTGTCAAAAAGGAGCGTTTTACACTGTACACTTGTCCGTTACTTTTATAAAATACTACTAGCTTTAAACGATATATTCGATCGATCGGAAGCTACCGAAACATCCGACAGCGTTACCATCGTCAGAGCGCGTTCTATACGTACATGTGGATGTCGTCCGAAAAAAGCGTGATAAACGTGTTGCCGCGACCGCTACGTAAAAGATATTGCACGACCAACAGTTTTCTGTATAAATTTTCGTTATTGCTGTACCGGAGCAGGTCTAGGGTCTAGGGTCTAGGGTCTAGGGTCTAGGGTAAGCCGCGTCTAGGATGCAACAGGTTCTCGGCTGTTAGCGGAGCAGAAGAGAGACGGCGCCGAGAGAGCGAAGCGAGCGGCGAGTGTCTTGAAACACGTTGTTGGTCGTGATTATTTTTCTTTTCGGTACACTCGCAGACCTGCAACGGCTATTGTGGCACAACTGTCCCCGACATTATTATTTATTTCTGTAGGCCATAACTCGGTCGGGGATCTCGGTTCGAATGAAACAAAAAATCAACTAATTTTCGGTTTGGAAAAATGATTCAGGATACCCAGGTTACGCGGCTGGTTTTGTTTTTAAACTGTAATCGTCGAAAACGTTTTTCATGAAATTCGAATTTCACATCAACGAGGTCAGTTTAATGATGACTTTAAATTAAATAACCGACAGCGTATCAAGACGTATGTAAAACTACATTTAATGTTAGGCACAGAATTCTAACTACGAAACTACCGGGAAAGAAATAAAAATGCAAAATTTAGATTTTCAAACAGTAGTAAGCGAATTAAATGAAATCGTTTTCAATACTTTTAGGGACATTGTAAGCCCAGTATTGACCATCATACGTGTATTCAATGAACTATTTAAGCGAAATCGGCATGAAATCTATTTTTTAATAGTTAAGGATTCTCTAAAACTCAATTTCCTTCCTCTGTTCGTCGAAATCATAGGACTCTAGACGGTTTTTAGTTGTAATTTTGCATCAACGTGATCTGTAAACTGATTTGCATTCATCGAGACGTCTTTTTTTTTTTGATATTTTGAGGAACATTTTTGATTTTTTTTTTTTTCCAAATTTTTTATTCATAAAAATATTATGACAAAAAAAAAATAAAAAATTTAATTCGAAAAATCCAAAGCAGACGTTTTGCATGATTCGAATCAGTTTATAGATTTCTTGTCGTGTCGATAGATTGATATCGGAAATTTTACAGTTTTTACGGTTTGTAAAAACTATTGTTATTCGTTAACTCGTTCTACTTTGATGTTTGTTTAAGTCGAAAAACAATATAAATCGTACCGTACTAACCACGCGTACGAGAGACACGTTCGTGTAAACCTTTAAACAAGTATTTTGTCGTCGATTTATAACTGTAGGTAAAGCAATTCGTTCGCGAAAATATGCCACGGTTGTGCCCTTCGTTCCAATTTTCTCAGTGGTGTTTCTTTAATGTGTATTTTTTTTTCGTTTAACATTTCTTCGTGTGAAGAACATCGTTAAATCTAGATGATAGGTTCACTAAAGTTTTTTTTCCACACTGGATAACTTTTCAATTATTTACAAATCTTATTTTGATATTCGTCCATATACCTGTTTTATTTTTTTGAAACTTTTTTTTTTCCATTGTTTCGCGCTAAAAACGACCAGTTTCAAGTTTCGTACCGAATCGTTCTAATATTTCACATGTCGTCAGGACAGAAAAAATGTATAATTTTCAATTTTGACCTAGATTTAACTGAATTGAATATCACATCATAATAAAAATCGTTTACTTTAATCATTTGGACTAAAATACTTTGTTTTATTCGCCACCACTGTTTTTAAATCAATCGAATACTTTTATTGTACGTGTATTTTTCCGGTTTGAGGAGTATAAAATATGTTCGAAAAAAACTTACCGAGTATATTTTCGACTTTGGAGAGTATTGTCCTAAATAATTTTTACCAACAGCTTTTACCCGAAAAAAATATAAATAAATAAAAACATACCTCGCGCTGTCGCTCTGCACGACGTGAAAATATCCACAAATCACGATTTGAAATTCGTCCACAGACGAGTCGCGCGTGGTGTTTTTTTCTCTCTATTTTTCGCTCTACATGCGACAGTAACTACGGTAATATACATATGTATGTATTGTGTATGTATGCGGATAATGTTAAATAAACATTAAACTATGGGCAGACGAACTGCACTGCTGTTGGTACCTACATAATATTTACACGCCGAATCGAGGAACCGGACACTGCAGCCCGGCACGTGCGCGCGTGTTTTGCTCGTTTCCCATGATGATGACGGTCGCCCGCATTCGAGTCTCTCGTTTCACCTAACCCGAAACGTTACGATTCACCGACCGACGAGACCCCGCGTCGGATTCGATTGCTCCTACCGCCGGACGAGTACCGCGCGATCTCGGACAATGGTCATGCCGGTCATTCCCGTGTCAACATAATAACGACGATAATTGTTTTGATAATGAAACGTCGACGTGTGTCCACGGTCGCTGCTGGTACATCCACGTGTCCGCCGTCGCCATTAACCCCTTTCGTACGTGTATCCGCACACAAACAAACGCGCGCTGCACCCTTTCTTTCATTAAACGTTCGCCTCTAAACGCCCGTTTAAGTGCGATACGGAGAGAGAAAAAAAAAAGAAAAGAAAAGGGTGTCGCAATCGTTAATGAGCCAAAATCGTTGTCGGAAACAGTATATTATGCTTGGGGTGTACAATATTACGTACGTCGGCGAGACTGCGCGAATCTATGTGTATACCGACTATTATAGCTCCGTTTCGTCGTTGATCTACTATTATTATCGACTTTATAGTTGTCCCGACACGGCGTTGCCCGGGATTTAGTTGGTTAGTAAATTAATTCCAAATCGAATTTAAAAAGCGAGCACGCAAAGTTACACAAACTCGGAAACCCCGTTTCACCGCGTTAAGGGATAAATTTCAAAAAACGCTTTAGGCGTCGAATTTTGAAAACCCTTCCTCGGCGCTCGTCGTCGTTGCGTCCGTGCGAAATTTCAAGTCTCTAGCGGTTTTGGGGCTGCGCGTTGATCAATATATCAAATGTGCATTTGAAATAAATTATCAATTTCTATTGTAGTTATACAATAACTACAATAGAAAATGATAAACGAAAGACGGAACTAGCCGAAGCTTTTAAACGACATTTAAGTGGATAAAATACAGGTTTTGTCAGTGTGTCAAGTGATTCCGAAAATGTTTGAGCTGAGTACAGAACTTTTAAATTTTTGAAAGTCTCCATTTATTTTCTTTGTGGTTTTTGTCCGACGAAAGATTTTGTATTCGAGAAAAAGTTTTGAAACTTTAACGCGAGGTTAGCAACAAGCATAAGGTACTGAAAAATTCCGGACATCCAATGTCACAATTTTGTTTTTTTTTTCGTCGCTCAAAGTTGGAAAACGGTCAAAAATTGGTCGTATCTTTGACTTATTTTTAGAAAAAAATTTGTGTCTCGCACAAATTTGCTGTTTGAGAACTGAAATGAAGATATTATGTTACGTAAAAAATACGTAAAAATGTTACGCGAAAATTCAAAATATTTTTTTCGTTTTCTCCACGAGATTATTTTACGTCGTATAAGAACGATTGTTTGGTAAACTTTCGTCTCTGTTTTTCTCAAAGCAAAGCGCGTTTTCATTCGAATTTTTTTTTTTGTCCGATTTTCAACAGTACACGAAAACTGTGCGCAAACGCGATTGGATTTTCGCGAACACCGCCGCGTCAACGCGTATAAATTATTGTTATATTTTTCGTCGAACTCTTCAGACTCAATCTTTGTGGTCTTCGAAGAACAAACGAAAATATCCGTTCTACGTTTTTGCGAAACGTATATAAAAAAATCGGTACCACCCCCGCGCGCAGTGCCACTACACGAGTAATACTTATTAGGGCTGTACGGATATTTCCACTTTTACTGCGCACGCAAATAAATATCAATCCGTAGGTACTCAGAGTTGGTAGGATTCGTATAAAAAGAAAGAAAGGAAACAAAACGAAATCCGCGTCCCGTAAATCATAATCCTGCTAGGGACGCGCGCTAAGCTTTGACGCGGCAACGAAAACAATTTAATCGAATTCTTCGCCTTATATACGTACGTAACGTTCCCGCGGGTGGCGTGCGGCGTTTTTTCTCTCTCTCCCGTTTGACGAGAGCTGACGTCTTAAGACCCGGCCGTTAGATTTCCCGTGTAATGAACGTGTCACTCGCTGTGCGTGTGGTATATAGAGGTGTTGTATACGCGTATTCTGTACAGCGAACGGTGTGGAAGAAAAAAAAACGTTTCTAATTTAAAAACGAAAAAATACGAAGAAAAAAAATCCGTCGCTCGCGTAATAATAATTTTTTTTTTCGGCGTCGCGTTCGACCTTATTAACCGATATACGTCTCTCCCGATGAAACGAATAATCAGGGATTACGGCGCTTCGTGTAGTCGTATTTTTTTCTGCGGCGACCGATTTTTTTTCGCTCTCGTCCCGTCCGCCGCGCCCTTTTAAATTAACGGCAGGTTCGAAGGATTCCGAGGACGCCGCGGGTTCCATTAACGTCCGTTTTGTACGAGGAAAGAAAGAAAGAAAGAAAGAATAAACCGAAACCCCGAGTGCATAAATCGGTTGTTCGGCGGATGCGGGGTGTACCTTTATTATTATAATACGTATACGCGTATAAATGCTCTCTGCCGCGCGATAAACATTTCGCCGTCATTAAGGAGATTGATTTCGTTTTTTTTTTCGTGCCGCGTATTAAAGAAGGAACGATTTTTTTTTTTTCATTTTCAAGCACACGACGCTCAAGGATACGCACAGTTCCCGCCGAAGGAAATAAAACACGCGGTCATTGTGCAAAAATAATCCGGGTAAAAAAAAATTGACAGCGTTCGACGGTTTGTATACGAAACGCGCGTATTATTTACGTTCATTTACCTGCGCACGTTATTTTAATCCTGCGCCGGGGATCATACCGTTGCATTGTGTATTACACTATAAACATCTGGTCGCCGCAGTAATCATCGCTGTAATTTTACCCTCAGATTATTATGTTCGTTGTGCGGCTTTTTCACTTTGTTTTTCCACGCGAAATATTCTCGTAACGAAAATATTATGTCAAGTCCCCGGGTACGCGATGATTTGCATGAAAAAGAAAGCCGGGAGGATCGGTATGGGTCGCGTGGGTAGTTTGTCGGGGTGGCGACTACGCCTCGGGCGGGTCACTTAGAAGTTGTGGTTTGAACGCGTCGTTTTCTATCTGAAATCGACGATGGCTTTCGAAAATACGGTTCTGAGCGAGCTCAGCTGTCTAGTATACGTCGTGGTTAGAACAGATTTAACGGTAAAATATACTCTTGTCAAATCTTTCCTGTTTCGGTATTGTGTAAAAGTTTCAGCTCTGTCTAATCTTTAATTTGGATGATCAAAAGAGTCTACTTGTTTCCCCCGTGAGAAATACACGGCCGCCCGGAATGTCGAGTTTCACGACAAAACATCAACGTGAAATCGGGTATAAACCAAAATCGTGTTAACCAATTTTATAAGTGTTTAACCACATCATATGTAAAACTATCTTGTTTAGATTGTATTGACGTTTCGAGATTTAAACGTAAAAACTAAATGTTTTATGGAACAATAACTGGGTGAAACTAAAAAATTCAAAAATTTCAAAGTCCCATTAACCCCTTAAAAATGATCGAAATTTCAACAGCAAACTCGTTTAACCCTTGATAATGAAATATATAATCTTCAAGTCGAACGGATTAGTCTTTCGGAAATTTGACCGTTTTCGTTTTTTCATCAGAACTTAAAAAATAATCAAAAATGTTTCAAATAATGTACCATTTCGGATCAACTATCTATCTTTTGAGGTATCATCAAATCGGAGCATTCTTTCTACTAGAAAAACTGATCACAAAAATAAAAAATAAAAATCTAAATCGACGTGTAAAAAACACGTTTCCCGTAATAATTTGTCCCTCCCATAAGAAATAACCGGCCACCCAATATAACGAAAATTTCAAAGTTCGATAACTTCGTCGAAAATGATCGAAATCGACTGAAATTTCAGCGGCACACTCACAAAATTCTTTTAAATGACATATACAAATTTCGAAGTCGATCGGAGCAATTTTAAAAATTGGGCCGTTTTTTACTCAGAACTTCGAAAATAATCGAAATTTCAAAAAACGCTTGAATTAAAGTACCATCTCGGATCAATTATCTTTTATCATACGTTAAAATTGGAGCAGTTTTTCTATGTGTTATAAAGTTATGCGAAAATTCACTATTTCGCGTGGGCTGACGCGTGTTTAGATGAAATTAAATAAAATAATAAAACTCGATTGTTGAATTTATGAGCACAACTCATATCATCACTTCCGAATATTTAACTAAATGCCAGATGATAATTGGTTTACTATAGAGCTGAAATAAAAAATGATTAAAAAACTAAGACCAATTATTATTATGTAACGTTTTCGATTTAAATGAATCAAAGCAATGATTGAAGTCCAATTAGTGACGAAAACCTGAATTTTCGTAGGTACTCAAAAGAGTTTTTTATCTTCTTTTATTAGATTAAGGTACCATATTGTGTTTTTAAAATTCAAAATAAGTACATACATATAAAACAAAAAATACTGTAATCCGAAAAACACACGGACTATTAAATGGCTTCAATTATTATACATACGCTGTGTTTTATTAATAAACATCGTAGAATTTAAATTAATACATAAATATACAACTGTAAAACAAAAAAATCAAATTTTTGACTACGGATAGTATTACAAAATGCCTCTTCAATTTGGAAAAACATTTTGATATAAGTATTTAGGATTTATAAGTACCTTCTACTCATTATTTATACTAATATACTATTAATTAATTACTATTACAACTGTCTTAAGTGGATTAAAAATGAAAAAGATAATACTTATGGAAAACATATCTTTATTATAAATTCATAACATACAATTATTTATTTTATATTTTAACAGAAATTTTTCAACAACTATTAGACTTTTATTTTTTAAATTGTTATAACTTTATTTTATGTCAATTAATTAAATTCTAATTAATTGTAAAATGTTCAAAAATGTATCATAACTATAATTTTGTTATTCTTTTAAACCGACTTTATGAAAAAAAGTAGTTGGTTCTCAATATTCGGTTGTATATATATATTTTTTTTTTTTTGTATTAATGAACAATTAGAAAAAAACAAAATACGTCTTTGAACAGAAAAACACACGTTTTATTCTTCATATCTTTATTATAGTGTGTTGTTTTGAAAAATTTGCTCCAGTTTTTAACAATGGAAGCTCATTGTTTACGATTTACAAACACTTGAAAAAATAAAGTTTTCAATCAACTTTGTGCAAAATATTAAAATTTAATATCATTATTTTCAACTCTATTGTTTTCGGCACCGATAACTCAACAAAATACTGCAACCAATCGTCGATTTAAGAATTTGAATGTACCGGGAAACAAATAAAATTCTAAACAACATTTTAAAATTGTTAATTTTTACAATACACTGTGGAATCATCAGTCTAATTAAACAACCAACGATTTTATAAAATATATTGTCCGACTATACTGCTTGATTATTATTAAGAAAAAAAAAAAACTTTGGTTGAATACTAAAAAATTCCTAAAAATCGTTTAAACGGTTTGATTAACAGTTATATTTGATTTAGGTGCATTTTTTTATTTATTTGGTCGTTATTTTTTATCGAAACGAATAAAATATCATAGATTCTTCAAACTCGAATTCAATCCAAACAACAAAATCTATTTTCCCATGCGTGACTTTAAATTTTCAAAACATATGTATTACAATGTGTTATATTGTTGCTCTGAATCACGTTACTATTTAACACGCGTATTTAAAGAATGTGAAGGGATACGATCTATTTGTTCCATTAAACTTGAGTAAACATTTCCATGGATATTTCCATGATCGTAGAATAATATTAGCACCAATTGCGTTTATTTTTCCCGATAATTAGTTTTATATTATGATCATCTATCGGCCGGGTACAAAATGTAGTGTCAAGGTAATAAAAAAAGAATGGTACCTGCACGCGGTAAAGGTGCAGTAGCGACTGTACGCTTTGGGTGGGTCACTGTTTTCAAAGTTGCGGTTTATCCGTATTGTTCAATATCTGAAAGCAACGATAAATCATATTTTGCATTCGAAAAAAACTATTCTGAGCCAGCTATCTAATCTTATATTTAGTCCCGGGTGAAAATGAAAAATATCGCGAATCACTCCCGTTATTTCACATGCGCGAAGACAAAATAGTGACGTATTATACGCCTAGCAAAAACTTTTTTCAATCTTTTGTAACGTGTTAAGTTAACTTAGTACGTAAAAGTTTGAAAACGACAATTAGGAAAAATGTTTTTTAACGACAGTATGATATAGCCGTTCTGACGCCGGATTTGGCGTTTTCGTCACACAACTCGGCGAACAATCAAAATATCAAAAAACGCTTCAAACAAAATTCACGAACTTTCATGTGGCGTTAAACGTAACGATTGGTCCGCTCCTACCGCCGCGTCGTTACAAACTCAAAAATTTCAAATTTTTCGCCGTTAATTCTCGATCATTTTTTTTTTTCGGATTTTTGGGGTATTACTCAAAAAGTAGGCGAAATATCAAAACAATCTTCGGCCGTAGTACGCCTCTTAGAAGAGTTACCGGAAAACGGAGCGTACACGAATTGTTGTTGACAGAAAAAAAAAAATAAAAAAATAACAGAAAACGTCACGTCGTAGGTACGTTCCTCGGCTCTAACACTTTTTCGCGAGTTTCACCGCCGCAGCTTCCGGTTTTTTTTTCCCCGTCACATCCGTGACGATAAGCGTGTGAAAAGTCGAAAATCATCGGCCATCCGTCATTCATACGATATTATGTGCCTACTTTTCTGTTCATATATACATCAATATTGTACACGGCGTCCCGGCCGCGTGACGCTAATCGGGGATTTGTAAAAAATACGAAAATCCTCGTCCGCGCGATCGGGGATATTTCGTTTTACATGACTCGCAAAAAGCAGAAAAAAAAGACACGGGTAAAAAACGTATCGTACAGTGTAAAAAATACCACATCGGCGATTTTTATTATCCGCATAATAATACAATCGCTTAGTCACACGCGTCATCCAATGCGTGTGACGTTATCTATCTGGTGAAATAACCTCGCGGTAAAAATACCGCAAAAAATAAAAAAAAATACGGTCATCTCGTGGTCCGCGGGGACTTACACACTTACGGGGGGCCGATTAGCGATGTCGACTACCGTTGACGTACAGGGGTTGTTTTTGTGTTTTTTAACTCATCGCGTTACGCCAGCCCGTAGTATCTCCGTCTCTCGGGGGCATTATAATACGGTGAACGATAAACCGCATAACGCAATTATCTCTTGTTTCGACGATAAATTAAAGAGAATACCGGGCAGGCTACTTTGGCGTTTCGGGACTCGGAAAAAGTGGAAAATCAATGCGGAACGATAGGCGGAAATGCGATTTTCAAAATTACAGTAACTCGTAGTAAAACACACGTTTACCGCGTGGACCGCGCGTAAGACGTGCGTGAAACCTGGCTGACGCGTTATCGCGATTTGTTTTTTTCAAACGGCGAGTCTTTATTTTGGCTTCCTTCGCAAAAATGTCGCGTTCGATTTTATCAGTTTTTTTTTTTTACGATTTTGTTTTCCACGATATTGTTTTTTATCAATCGCGGAACACGGTCTTTCTACTCATACGTGACGCGTCGTACAACGTTTTTTTTTAAAGTTAGGGGCATATCGACTAAACTATTTTTTCGAAGCGTGTTTTGTACCGAAACACTCGTTCGAGAACTGTCGTGTTTTTCGTCATGTTACTGAAAAAAAAAAAACGTGTACTTCGAAAGCCTTAAAATAATAATCATTACGAAAACGCGTTTAGGAGTTTTCACGTAATATTTTAATGGCACTCTACGTCCTCTTGTTACGATGGACGCGAGAAAAAAAAAAAATTAATTAATTAACGAACGATAACAATAATAAAGTCAAGCGCAGTAATGATGACGAAAATACCGAACGTTACGAAAAAAAACGTTGACGAACGTATAACGTTAAGATAATATAGGTATACAGTTATACACTTGGATTGATTCGTTTGAATCGCGTTTTTTTTCCACGATAACTATTCATTTCGCTTCACAGCGATAATAACTGTTGATCTATTTGTTTTTTTTCGTCTCGATTATTACACCGCGCGCACACGCGTCAACCATAAACGGCAAAAAATATAGCAACACGTTCGTGAACACGTTTTGACGCATCGTTTTTCTGCGGTGTGTTTTCGCCGCCGTACCTAACCAGCGACCCTCCTCCGACGTACCACCGAACGGATTTCAGACTTTGACGTCCGTTTGATTGATGCGAATCGTCAGAGTCAATTTCGGGCTTGCGATTCGCTGCGGCGTTGGTGGGCGCAAGGGATAACGTACGTACGAATCGGTATACGCACAGTAAATACATATAGCTGTTATAGTCGCGAAAAAAAAAGGAAAATGCGATTGATTATGCCAAGTCGCATACTCTTGCACGTTGTATCGTACATTGGAATATTATAATGTTATATTTGCATGACAATATAATCGTAATAAAAATATGCAAACACGCCTAATTCGATTCGATTAAATGTGAATTGCGTATATATTCGTATAAAGACACCGATGTTGTAACTTATTTACGTTTTACGAGACTGTAATATGGTCGCAAGAGTTAACTAAATCATTTTTTTTTTTTCAACAAATTTAAAACACTTTATTCGAATTCGCAAAAATATTCAGTTTGTGTTGTAAATTATCACCTTTCTGTTATTACGTATATACTTTTGTTCTGAGTAGAACGACGTTATTCCAAGTTTATTCAGTACGTTTAGCGTTTAAATGACGGTTTTTTTTTTTTATCGATGACATTATAATTTTTTAATTTGTCGACGCTGATTCGATACTGTTTTACGGAAATCGTCCATCGATCATTACGTAAATAACACTAAGAAGAAAAATTAAGAACTAATACGATCGTTACAGTGTCGACATTTACTTATATCCAGGCACCTAAATCGTTACCGATAAAAATAACATTGTTCTACATAGGTAATGTTTTTTTCTTTTTTTAATATTTTATTTATACGAGCGGTTCTTCGTTGTTCAAAGCTAATCGTCTAAAGTGTAATAAAGACACAAATCAGTGTACAAACCGTGCAAGAAAATACACCAATCTAGATTACCTATAATTTTTGTTAACGTTGTGTGTATTACGTTAGGCGGCGCCGTAATTCGTGCGGTCCAACGCCGAAAAATACACTACTAAAATTTCGACAGTTTGAATCGTTATTTTGTTCGGTAATGATTTCTTTTTTTTTTTGAGAGAAGCATATTTTTGACGCGATAAAATGACGTTCGAAAAACGGCGACTGCAGTGCGAGCTAATATATAGCGCCGACGACACCGACGGGTTGAAATCGTTGAATTACGTAGTTTAACGAGTTGAATTTTTCACACCGTCGTATTCTACAACGATCATTGTAAACCGGTCGGTTCGATCGCGCAAATTGTTAAAAACGCCGTGTGTAACTGCGTTTACTATACGGGAATATTGAAAATCAACAAAACGTTTTCAACTATTCGCCGCGACTGATGCGCAGCACAAACCCGTTCAGTTCCACAACGTTTCTACACGATTTTCAAAACGAACGCGTTTTCGCCGTTTCCGCGGGGACAAAATAACGCCGTACACTCCAAAACCCGTGCGACGTGCATTTGACGTATTTCGATTCCGCAACAGCTATTTGAACGCGCACAATGCACTGCGCACACGCGTTTCGGACACGGGTTTCCTGCAAAAACGTTTCGTTTTTTTCCGTTTTCTTACCACAATGCACCGGCCGTTTGCGTACCGGCCGTTGTTCGCGGAAACCGCACAGTACGTATATACGTACGAACAACAGCGCATAATGGATCGCGTTCACGGACCACCGTCGGTGAGAAATCTGGCTTCCGCGGGACAGAACTCGCAGCTGTAACACAATGTATTACGGAGAACGATCGCAACAGATCCGCGATATTATCGCGTGCTGCACGGGGGGGGTCGCCGCGCGTTTAGCAGGACCTGGACTAATGACGTGTACGATGCACGTCGTAGGGCGGTTTTTTTAATTTTTTTTTCACTGCTACTCTGTAACCCTATAATGTGTATTACGCTATTATTGTTGTATTCCTTTTTGTACCGTACCGTATCCGGGTGACGAGAGATGAGCGGCGAGGGGGTCAGAGACGCGCGGTGAATGTCATACGCGTATAGGTGAGAGCGAAACTTTCGCAATCCCTGGAGCGCGTCGAAAAACGTCGCGGAAAAATCCGTCCAGTCATTCGGCGGGCGCCGCGGAGGGTGCGGCGGCGACACCTTTGCCGGAACCTTTGCTTCGTCCGCCCTTCATCGCCGGTGAACAGGTGGTTTATGCAAAAAAAAATCACCCGACTCATCGGCAGTTTTAACCCCTTTCCACACGTTGAAAAATCGTTCCGCGTAAAACTTTGTAAACGTCGCGCTATCGTCAAACGCGAATTATACAACATTATCGCGTGGTTCTTTATTGTACGTTTTGTATTCGCATCGGTATTATAATAACATACAATGGAAATTCGCGATGATAAACTCGATTGAAAAATAACGAGAAATAAAGGAGAGAAAAAAAAAAATCTATTCAGCCGTTTCGTGCGCGATTTTTGCATACGGCATCGCACATTGTAGTAACGCACCGTCGAACTATCCAGCCCCGGAGCACCGCGGTCGACGATATGTTATAATTGATGAACGGAAGGGTAAAATGCGCACAGGAGGTTACACTATTTATTCGCTGCGTCATGATTTTTTAACGCCTTTTTTTTTTCAAAATATTTAAATGTATCGCTTTTAAATGATTTTATAATTGTTCGAATAATATATTTTAACGGTATTACCTAAATCGCGTTACATTAAGGCGATAGTTTATAGTGTTAAACTATGGTCTTACGTGGTACGTTCATATAAGAACTAGGTGTCCCGACCCGGCGTTTACCCTGGATTTAGTTGGTCGTAGCTCAGTAAATCAATTCCAAATTGAATTTAAAAATGAGCACACCAAGTTACACAAAACTGGAAACCTCGTTTCACCAGGGAAGAGTTTTGAAAAATCTCTAAGGTTGGAATTTTGAAAAACCCTTTTCTTGTCACACGTCTGCGTTGTATAAGGAACCTCTGTGCTAAATTTCAAATCTCGAGATCCAGCGGTCTGATCTGGGCGTTGAAGAGTGAATAGGGGCGGTTTCCTATATTATGTGTACATACATAGATTACCACAATTTTATATGAACGTTTTACACGAATAGATATTAATGTTTAATCCAAACGCGTATAATATCGTTTCGTACAAAAAAATTGCACGATTTTCAAAGTCCTATGTTAAATAATGAAAAATGTTCAAAACCACGGATATGTAGACACAGACCCGTGTTTTGTTTACATCAACGGAAAAATTTTGTTTTTTCACAACGTCAAGTTTTTACAAGAATAATACAGAATATCCGGAGTGTGTTTGGAAACGTATTCGACGTTTTTGTTTGTTCTTTTTTTTTTTAAATTCTTTTATTCGATTTTCAGTCATTGCCTACTTTTAAAAATTCAAAAAAGAAAAAAACACTGAAAAACCAGTGTTGACCGCGGAAAGTAGGTCAAAATCGTGTCAAACTTTACACGCGTTTTTTCGCCTATATATACGTAAAACGTGTAAACGTTGCTACTTCGATCCGAAATCTTATCACAAAACCGTCGAATCAGGTTGGGACCGTTGTTGTTGGGACAAGGGACTAAAACGGTGCGGATAATATCATAAAATTGAGATTTCAAAACATTGACGCGCGGCTATTAAAACACGGTAGGGCGTTATCCTAATATTGCGTTCGATAATACACTCTGTTTATTTTTGTCGTGTGATAAAAAAAACCGTGCTCGTCCGTAGGGTGAGGTGGTGTGTGTGTGTGCGCATAATTGTTATTCAAATTATTTTCCCGTTTTTTTTTTCCCCGTACGTTTTTTGCCGTTTGTCTATCTATATTATTACGCGACGTGCAACAGCCGTCGTATCGGTCGCCCCGAATAAACCGTAGAGGATAGGACCGTGGTAATTTAGGACGGTGAAAAAAAACGAAAAACAGACAAAACAAAAGCGGACCGCGCGATACTTTGCATTGTCTTCTGGCGTGCGCGCTTTCGAGCAATAAAACCCCGACGGCGCGGCACAGAGTGGGCGTGCAACGAGTGTAGTCCGGTCACCGTTCCGCGCGCGCGCATACAGGGTGGTTCTCGTACAACCCTTGGGCCGGTCGCGAGTTTTTCGGCTGGACCCGACGCGTGGATCTGCTGTTCGATTCCGCGTGAACAGTGAACCGCCACGTCAAAAACGATTCGAAAAATGTAATGCGTTCGTATAAAACAGTATTGGTTACAAAATTTTGAAAACATTGTTATCGGCCAATTCGAACGTTTAAGAAAATCCGTTTTGAACATTAAAGAAAATTATTTATTATAATATATTATAATATTATTTTGGGAAAAGTGTCCGACGACCGGTAAAACGACGTGTTTTCTGCAGTTAAATACAACTCGTAATACTATTTGCCGTATACTGGATACTCCGCACGCATCGTCGAATGGTTCGATTTTTTTTCAATATAAAAACCGGGGGAAACGGACTGTTTTTATAAGTTTTTAAATAATTGTTTTGCGGTGTTCTTAGCTAAGTAAACTCAAAAACTGATTTGCACCCCAATGCACCCCGATGTACAAAGTTTTCATCGTTTCTGTGAAAAAAAAAAATTATTCAACTAGTAGACTAGAATTTTTCTCGCACAGTCAATATCGTCCGTTCGAATGCTCATCAAACGCGATAGAAAATGCCTACATTTTTACCCTTAAAAAATAGAAAGGCTAATATGGTAAATTCATTCAATTGAAAAAAAAAAAATTTTAATTTAGTTGAAAGTTGAATTACTAAATTTTTAAGTTTATTAATAGTTTTGTACCTATAGTATGACATTTTTTTTCTTTTCAACAAATCTGTTTTCTTTTGAAATTTCGTTAAAACACTTTTTTTAGAGTTTTAAATCGAATTCGTCAAACCATTACAAATACTGACTTAAAGTCGGTTAAAAGTTAAATAAAAAATAAGGTTGAAAGTAAAAAAAAAAAAATACGTCAACTGTAAATTTTTCGTTTAAACTTGATTTAAAATGTTAAAATTTGTTAAAAAGCCTTGAGATGTAGGTATACTAGTATGGGAAGAAGTACACCTACTAAGTTCTACACTTGAATTTCATACAATAAACGGTCATTTTCCGCGATCGGCGTTATTATTATACACTTTGGTTTATTTGTTTGGTGTTTTTTTGTTACAAACAAAATCGACGAAACCGCCGCCTAAACACACCCCGTAGACGACGCGTGAACGCTGTCCGCAGCTCGGTGGCCACCGCAGGGATCGTGAGAATCGAACCCCCCGCCGAGGCCGCCGGCGTGTATAGGGGCCTATTATTGTGCAAATGTCCGGACGCGCTTGCTGCTTGATGATGGTCAGCGGCGGCGGCGTGCAACTCTTTCGGCGGTGATTTTTTGACAATTATTATAGCGCCGGAATTGTTGTTTATGCGATTTCGAGCCGCGCCGAGAGGAAACGACGGTAACAATAATAAAAGTTGAAAAAAAATCGTAACTCAAGTGGTTTTCACACGATCGTCGGCGATAGCGACAACAATAATATAATGACGATGATCGGCGGACGCGCGTGACAATGGCTCGTCAACACAATAAAGAAGAAGAGAAAAAAAAAGGGTTTGACACCGATTTTCAATCGTTAAAATTAATATAAAAAAATCACTAAACGACCTGCCGATGCGGCGTAATAAAGCGAAATTATTATTATTTTTCGATATATTATTGTATCTCGAACATACACGTGTTGTATGTAACTGCCGCGCGGTCTTCACTTTTCGAGTGTAGTAGTAGGTACTTACAACGTGTAACAATATTATAGGGGTGGGTTCACATATTGCCGTTGTTACAGCGTCCGTAATGATTACATTATATTTATAGGTACTCGATGCGCGTTACGACTGCATCGAGCGCGTGATATTGAACGCGGATCGCAATCGCGTCTGCACGTGTCCGAAAATTGTCTATGATTTCACCCTCTGTTCGAAACGTACTTGAACCGCGACGTATTTCGAGCCGCGTCGTATGAAAAAACGATATTCAAAACGACAACAATAATAACATAACGCTATGCTAAATAGTTTAACAATCTAATTCGATATCAATCGATAGTTGCCGCTATAATATAATAAAGTCTATATTCGCATATTGTCGATTGGGGTTTTGTACAACATTTCGAATAATATAAAATCATCATTTTAAAACATTTGAAAACGTAGCGAGTAAATTAATTAATCTTGACGACTATCGATCGATTTGTTAAAAATACGATCCTGCAATTTTCGAACGTGGATCAAAGAAGAATAATATTACCACCGTTACGCGGTGATTATTTAATTTTCGACGCTAATTTTTGTACAATTGTTTTATTTTGTATTTTCATATAAATGTCCGGTACCTAGGTAGTAAAATTTGTAAAGTTGACGTGTGTAAGTATGAGATTTCGTAAGATTTTCATTTCAACGACGAAAATATCGTATTTTAAGTGACAGAATTATTACTGTTTACTACGAAAATCGTGTTATCCAGTGGTCGATTATTTGTGTATTTTTTCGAAATAATTTCTTTAAACCGGTACAAAAAAAAAACCGAATGCTCTCAAAATAAACACGTTTTAGAGAAAAATAAATTTTATATCGTATACCATTATACGTGTATCACCCACTAGAACGCCTATTGTTGTCGGATTTTAGAAAATTTTTTTCAATTTTTTCGTGTTCACCTATTCTCGCCAGCCGTTGTATTATATATGTTGTTTTTAATAGTCTAAATAGTGAGCAAACGTGTGAACACTAGACTCGAAATTGAAATGTACCAAAAACGGTGTTATGATCTCGGTAATTTTCGGACGTTCTTGCAGCAGACGCGTAGTAAATATAAGCAATAAAGTTGTTTTTATACTTTGCTTAAAATATCTTTACTACACTCCTCATAATACATATTATTATATTTCTTACAACCGTGCGTGTATAATAAACGATAACTACGCGTCGTTAAGATAACCTATTAAACACACGAATTTTACTCGCATTTTACTTCGCCGTCTAAGTTATAACGTCGTGTAATAAACCGCTCCAGCTGTACTACAATGTAAAAAGAAAAAAACACGTCTGGAAAAAAATCGGAATATTTGTTAGGAACACGGGCCGAAAGTTACGTACCCATATTATTATGTTGAACAGCCGTGGAACTCCGAGAAAACGGAAAACGGACGGTTTCTAGTGTAACAACATGTTTGCAACCGTATCAAAACAGAGTGTTTTAAAACCGAGTGTTTTAAAACATTCGCGGTGTGCACGTGTTATTTTGATCTTGTTGTTTCGTTCCACAAAACGCGAGAACAAGGCAACGCGTGTGAAGTTTGTGTTTGTCCGATCTACCCAATGCCAATTTTCATTGCGGTCAATGAATGGATTCGCAATTTATCCAAGACTGTTATGGGGTTGGGCATTGGCGGTCCGGGGTAAAAGCGGGAGGATAACTTCGCACAGGGCCGCAGTTAGACTTCTGGACGACCTGGGCGAATATTTTTTCGAGGGTCGTAACGATGAAAAAATGTACCCAACAAAACTCAGCGGCGGCTGAATTCATCAAGAACGACGAGTGCGTAGATAGATAGATAGGACGTATTTTAACCGCGAAAGAGATGTCGAAGACCGCGAGTGGAAGACCGAGGGCAGGATTGATCGTGGAGGACGCGATCGTAAAGGAGAACTCACAAAGACCCAAGTCTGCGGATTTACAACTACAAACGTAGCGAAAACGGTATTTAACTTTTCAGACAGCTGGTACCTGGTATTTTTACACGCGTTTTTCCCGTACACTTCTTTAACGGAGGGTGAACATTTTGAAATGGTTTTTCTACACACGGTGTCCGCTGCCCTGTCTCTACCCTTCGTCCAGTCCGACAGCGCGCACGTGGCGACAGGACGCGCGATCGCCGGATCCGTATGGACAGCGGCGTGAGGCGTAACGTCGCCGGAGGATTCGAACGGATATCTCTGTTCCGATCCTTGTCGTCGGCGTTTTAGAGCTCGCTGCACGCGCGCCTTCGTATCGCCGGATTCGACGCGGATTTTACGAGCAATATTTTTTACTTTTTTTTCCCCTCGAGCCCTGCAAAGTCGTAATGACGAGATTTAATAGCGCCGCCGACGGTATCGCGCGGCTCTGTACAACATTATTATACGCATTGTACATACGCCGGCACAACACGACGTGTCTGTTAAACTTTGCTATTTATTTTGCGGTCGCACGTTGTTTTCGACCATTTTTTTTTTATCGGAAACGACGCATCTCTTTCGCCGCTCTGCGGGTTTACGACGGCGCGGCGAACTTTACCTCCCCCGGTCCCTTTTGTCTGCGGTGGTGCTCGCGCGGGTGTATTAAAAAATCATAACCGGATCGCGAGCGTAGCTCACTCGAAAAACGTTTTTTTTTTTACGACTGTCGGCCCCAAAAATATAACGCGGAAAAAAACCCATAAACTTCTCGCCGCGTATTGTATGATGAAACCCCGACGCGAAAGAACCGTAAAAATATGAGATTTCAATTAAGATAAAAACATACACGGACATCATAATGAGCGCAATTCGTTTCGAGCGAAAAAAATAAAACAAACGAAGCGTCGATGTCGTAGTAGGGGAATGAACGGAGAGAGAGGCTGCCGATTGTTAAAATATCGTACTATAATGTTATAGTCGTGTGTATATTTTACACGCATACAGTAATAATACCGAATTCAATTTAATAAACACCTAAACCGTTCAAATTTTGTTTTGCGCCACTCAAAGACCCACCCCGCTTGTCGTAACAACAGCGATAATCGCGAATCGTACAGATTATAGTTTGTAGTTCTGTATAGTACGACCGTACAATTCGCTCGCACGATTCAAATGTCGTTTTTTCGTGTCAATATATAAAAAAAAAAATGCGCTTTTTTCACTCGTCGACAAATTACAAAACAACGGTTAAAACAATGCCGGATTTCGTCGTAGTCCACGGATTCGCTACATCTGCAACACGGACGGTACAAACTCGTTCATCGACGTTTATTCCATTTCTTAGTGCCGTTTTTATTTTTTCGTATAAAAAAAAAACCGATTTTTTTTTGTCAACAAATTTAACGTCACCAACGACGGGTTAGCAATACAATAATAACGGTAACCCGACAAAACTAAGTGGGCCAACGTACGATAATTATGATGATCGTTTCGACACTCTCAGAAAACACCTCGAATCAATAATATATAAAATAGATTTATATATTTTTTTGTTACTCTCGGAAAGTAGGACAATTCGCGTTTTCGTCGGAAGTGTTTACGATGTCATGTCTGTCGAAAACGGTGTGTACCTACATTTTAAACTTATGACCGCGTCGCGTACTCCTTACTATTCGCGGAGTCGAACGTTATTACGCAAACAAAAGCTTATTTAGCACAAGTATCTGTGCGAGTTTTTTTTTTTAAAAACTGCTTTTGTATTAGTAGCTTCGAAACTAACTAAACGCGTTACAGTAGATACATATTGCGATAGTTGAAAAAACTATTACGCGTTACGGTTGTTAATACGAATTATGCGACCTTTACGAATATTGCGTTCACTACAGATTACGACGAAACAAAATATCCGTAGGCGTTGTCGACATTATCGTACTGTATCGAACGATACATTTATGCGTCCGTCAATGAATGAAAAAAAAAACGTTTTTCGCTTGTACGTCCACTTAAGCTGAGCGTCCACTATGGCGGTCGGTCGGCGCGGCGCGGCGCGGATCTTTCTATGACTTTCGTCCATACAAGCGCAGCGCGGAGCGGAGCGGACTTTACAATTGATATTCATCCTTATGAGCGCAGCGAAATATTAACCATGTACACGGTTATAACCGGTAGATAACCATTGTCCTGTGCAACCATTTTGTTAAGATTCAATAATTAAAACTGAGCGTTATCAATTTATAACTCGCACAGAAAATTTTCGAAGTACTTAAGCACAATAAAATGATTAAAAACAATAAAATGATTAATTAAAACGTAATGTTTCTTTTCTTTATCTTTATCTTTACAAAACATTGATAAAATGTCGTTTTTCAAGAAAGACCCAATAATAAGATGGCGGAAAGTTTTAAATTAACACAGTTGACCAAAATTACACAGTTGGTAACCCAGTTTGTAACCGCGTTATAAATGTGACGTCATAACAACACGTGCCATGACGTTACTCCGATAATACCCGACAGCAGACGAACTCGAAAAAAACCGACCGCATTGTCGTCCACTAGGGCGGTCGGTCGGCGCGGCGTAGCGCGGCCGGACCCCGAGAAGTCCGACGAGCAGCAGAAATCGGCGCTGCACCGCGCCGCGCCGCGCTGAAATTCTAGTGGACGAGTCACTATTCATTTATATGCGTTTTGTTTTGATGAAACGCCGCACCGCGCCGACCGACCGCCCTAGTGGACGCTCAGCTTTAATCGGTAGCTATCGGATACTAGAATTAGACGTCCTCCCTGAATAAAATAATAAATGCGATTTGGTGCGTACGGAGACGACACGTTAACGAAGTTTACGAAACAGACGCAGTGGCCGTCTTTTTAAAACAATTATGATTAATAATACGGATGCGTCGTTGGGCGTTACGAATCACGTACACCCGTAATACGAGATGTACGATTGCCGTTCAAAAACGGATCGCGCGTAATTTGTACCGAAAAGAAAGAGAGAACCGCGCATTCGTTTACGCGCTTATAAATAGACGCGATATGTTTCGAGCTATACTCGCGGTGTCGCGATCACAATGCCGTGTCATACATTATTGTTGTAAACGTTCGGCCGGGTTATAATTGGAAAAAAAAAAAAACCGCCGAAAATTTGTTTTAACACGGTGTAACGAGATGTGTAGTATAGTAATAAATAATACCCGAAAATAAACAAACGCGGCGACGGTGCGGGCCCCTGTACGCCACGCGGTCGTATTTTTATAATTAATCTGCGCGCGCCGCCGTTGTTTTCCGTGAATCCTTAACGAGGCGCGGGGCGGTCTGTCTCTCTCGCGCGCGCGCCGGATGATTGATGCGATAGCGAACGAAAACGACAGTAAATGATTAAAAACGGTTATAACCGGGGCGGTTAATTAAGCGCGACAAGTCCGCGCCGTGGTCCGACGGGAATCCGTTCGCAATAGTATAATTATAAATTATCACGTCGTAACGTATTTTCGCAATTATTATTCGCGCGAGTGTGACGACGACGACGACGATGATGGCGTTTGGCGGTCACGTCAGGACGGCGCGCGGTTTCCCTCGACGTGGACGTCGGCGTCGTCGTCGAGAACAACGTCGTTTGATTTTTCGCGAAAACGGACGAGATATGTATTATTCAAATAAACCCTCGGCACCAATATCGCCATATTAAAACTAGCGAGAGAGAGAGAAACTAATTACACGAAGTTTGCTCGATCGAGACCGTACGGCAAAGATATCACGGTTTTATATCGACGCGAATTGGTTCTGTGGACGTGCGTTAATTTTTTTTCGTGGCCTCAGTCTGGTAATTATTATGACTTTCCGGATAGTTCAGGCGTCTGTATGATGCACGTTTTATTTCGCGTAGTTTGGTGCCACCGTTAGTCGTGTATTCGATTAATACGTCAAAGTTGTTGTTGTGCGTTGAAACGAGGGCGCGTATTATTATTACGGGGGCGTGCCTAGTGACAAACCGATTTTACGCGCGCATCGCAAGAAATATAGTTGAAATAAGTAAAAAAAAAAAGAATACGGATCGGGTAAAATATTTCGGAAAAATCGGATTTCAGAACGCGATGTTTTGCGCGAACGACATAAAAAAAAGAAAAAAAGTTGCTAAAATTTTATTCGCCCGCCAAGAGAGCGACCTAACCACTCTGGCAGATATAATATTAGTATTGGATCGTAGCAACACGTTTTCCATTGTTAAGCGCCAAAAAATAAATTACTGTAAAACAAAAAAAGCTACAATGTTTGAATTTGATACGTTTTTCAGTAAACTCTCACACGATTGTGTCGTAATAACGGAGACAGGGAGAAGTATATGAAAGATTGTTTTTATTACGATATCATTACGTGCCAGAGTTACAGCATTTATTACTCGATACGTGATGGTGGTCAATTTTATGTTTTCGTCATTAAGACGGCGCAAAATATATACTTTGTATTTATGGTATATTATGGACTACATCATAAAAAAAAAAAAAAAACATTTTTGATATATTTTATTTAAATTCTAAGGACTGAAATTCATTCGATCAATGTAGATCAATGTTATAGACACAAACGTAAAATGTAATAATTATAAAATGATGTGCGTGTCTATAAAATACGTACAACGCGTAATATTTTATATTTATACCTATGAAAGTTACTTGATTTTTTTTTTTTTCGGTACACGACGTCATAAAGTTGATTTATATTTGTTTGCTTTTGATGGGTCTCAAACCCCATTTGCAAAATAGGTTGAAGGGATTGGTTTTTATATTAAATTGAAACGTGGGGTTGTTATAATGGAATTCGTTCTAATAGATTTTTTTTTCTTTCTTTCTTCGTGTACCTACTTATAGTGTTTTTGAGAACGAAAAAAAAAAAATAATCTGATTTTGTATTGTAAAATATTGATGCGCGCCGCATCCATACACTATAAGTAATTGCTTAGGGAATCTTGGTAATGTAAATTATTTGTTTTAAGAGACTTATTGTTAAACGTAACGTGTATTTTATCCCTCTTGAAATTCGAATATTGGTAAAAATTCAATATAAAAAATCATAGAAAAAATTATCATACAAAATCTTATTTATTTTTGGTGTGTACAATATGCGAAATAAAACACTGCCTATTTTAAATAACAGAAGTCTATACGTTTATATTTCTGAAACGATACATCAAATATTTAAAAAGCCGTGATAACTTTTTTTTTTTAATCAACGTAACACATTTATTATAATTGGAAATAAATTGCACACAACAAAAAGTAAATACAATTCGTATAAAATTATTTTACGAGTAAAACTCTACTTCGATCATTAAAACATTTTTAATATAAAGAATTAGGAAGCACACTTTTATTACGTTATTTGTTTTCAAAAAGTAATTTATTCATAATTTTTAATTTCGATTTTATTACTCCACCGTCTGAAAAAACGACATTCAAACACAGATACTTATAAGAAAGGTTAAGTCGTGTTCAATGAGAAATAATAACGCGCGTTTAACCCTTTTATGGGAAGTAAAAATAATTTAAGGATTTAAGAGACTTTTGTATTTAATTTGTAAATATTTTAATTGGAAAACGTTTTATGCGTTTACCGAATAAATTATAAACATTCTTTTTGAAAACAAACATTTCAAAGACCCAAAAAAAAAAAAATACTTTACTATACAATATTATAAACCAACGTTAAAAATAACAAGTACCTACTTTATATGTGTTATATCAGAATGAAATTAAAATTAGATTGAATTAGAATTTTCATTATAATAAAAATTAAGCTTATGTATTTTAAGTCAACATAGTACTCAAACAATGATTTAAATTAAGACATTTATATTAAAAAAATTTAAAAAACTTTATTTTTGCGTGCACACAGTAATAATACTATATTATGTAAACGTAGGTATCGCATTTATTTATTGGTATATCGGCTAACAGACGAAAATATGATTTTTTTTCGCGAGTTTTCACCAAATTTAAAGTTTCTAACAATTTATTCAAGAACAGCTATAAAATTTATTATTTTTTTTTTTAACATTGTCGTTTGTAAATAAAATCGCATTATTCCCAAAAATATGATATATGAATATAATATAATATATGAAGTCCTATCACGTGAAACTTGCAATTTTGTACGGTATTCTTATTGTGCATTCAATCCCGAGATTGGTTTGTGGCGATTCTCCACTCTTCCCTAATACTTGCCTTGGTCTAAAAATTACACCCTATTGGTCCTTTTTGTAGCACGTATACTGATATACTCCATTCGTGGCATTTTTAAAAACAGTATTCTGCAATTAATCCGTCGTGTCTCAATCGAGACAAAAACACATTTAAACACGTATCCAATCCGTTAATTTCTTCTTTTTTGATACTATTCCGTAGAGTTTTTCTTGCAGACACTGGTTTTAGTACACTTCTTCGTTCGCTACCGTATCCGTCTAACTTATTTTAAGCGTTCTTCCGCGACACCACATCTGAAAAACTTCTGTTCTTCTCTGTTCCTCTTGGTCCACGTTTCGCTCGTCCCGTACGGCATTATACTCCGTGTACGTCTTCATAAGATTTATCCCGGTCTCGTTAAAAATATTATTCGCAATTATAATAGGTGTGAAGAAAGTAAACGTTTTTGTTCTGTCACGATTCGCCGGATATTTAATCTTAAAACCGGTAGGTCGGGGTCGTAGTTTCAATGTTTTTTCTTCTCCTCCACAACCCTCCGTCAGTCGACGGCGTTACATTAATATTTTCGTACGGCCTATGTAGTTTGTTGTTGGACGGCGGCACTCGTGCAGACAAGTCGCGTGACCGAAACGTGAAACAACACGAACGTCGACGGCGACTTTTTTTCTCCTCCGAGTCGTCGTCGTCGTATATAATTTTATAGCCTCGTTCGATCGCGATTTTCCGGCGTTTTCTAGCGTCTAAATCTCATTCTTCGACGCCATTTTACGCCGCATATCATAGTTTTTTGAAGTCTGAAATTTTTCATTTTGAAAACTTAGTGTTTAAAATGTATTGCACACGAAATCGTGAAATATTAAATTCTTTTTAAATAATTAACATATGCAGCGCTAAAATGCAGCGGATGCGTCTTCCCCGATGTAAAATAGATCGATAGGTATCTTATGAGTTACATTGTTAATTGAAAAAAGATTTTTCATCATTATATAAGTCGTTTTAAAATTTTTCGAATATTGTAATAATGGTCGTTATAGTCACACGTCGATTGTTCAACTTGCTTTAAACCGAATTACCTGTTAGCGTAATGATGCTAACACGTATAGCGATTTTTATCCATTTTGAGTTCCATGTAAAAACGACGCTGTCAACTCGAGACGGTATTTAATTTGAAATATGTTTTTTTCAATTTTAAAATACATAATGATAAAAAATTCCAAATTTTTGCGGTACCTATGATTATAAATTTAGAACCTCTAAACATTCCAAACATCATATTTTATTGTATACTAGGTTAAAAGTGGCAAAAATCAAAAAAACTGAACGTTTTTGCAATTGAAATTTTTCGTTTTACTCCCATTTTTTTTTTTTTTTGAATTACACCTTTAAAAATTTTATCAATCAAATAATTGAAATCCACGCGAATCATTTGACGAATGAAGTTGAATCGGGATACAAATTTAAAAACATTGCGTTACTTAATGTGAGTTAAATGTGATAACTTTGAAATTTAATGATTGTCAGTTCGATCATAATTATGTACGTGTTTAAAAAAGGACGCTCTTTTTAAAAATGCCAAGAGAACGCTTTAATGCAATCGAAAAACAAAACATCAACGGATTCGGGTGAACCTCCGGTTTAAATGTTATATCATTCATGGCTCTGGCTTGTTAACACGCTGCAGGTTAAGAAAGATGGCGATTACTGCCCGTACGGTTCTCCCTGGTGAGATCCTGGACGACTCTCTTAATTTCTTCCTTCAAATCCTTGATCACACGATCAAGGATTCCTCTCGTGGTGGTTTCCTCTCGCACACTCGAGAGACTTCTCACAACCAGATAACAGATATCACGACGACAATGTTACCAACCGGACTACAAAATAATGGCGGCCAATTCAAAAAGAGCGTCCTTTTGTGAACACGCTGTGGATAATCTTCGACCCGCCTAAACCAGTCACTACAACTGCACTTTTGAGTCGTCAAATGTTTCAGTTTCACTTGAAGAAACGTTTCGTGCGATTTTTCAACGAAATGTTTCGAAATTTTACGTTTCGTCAAACACTATAAGCGCATAATATATGGGTATAAAAACGGATCGGTACGAGACCGTTTTCGTGTTCAAAACCGTCCGGCGACGTTCGTTTCTAAATTAAATCCGTGGGACGAACAGTTTCAAACTCTATTGAGAGTTATGAAGAAAACCGTAGGTGCTTAAATATGTACGAGCGTATTACACGGTGCCTACCTATATATATCGCGGAACGACGCATAAATAATTCATGACTGTAGACAGCGAAGGGTACATATGGGTAATATACGGCAGAATTTTGCGTTTTTTAAATTTTTTTTTTACTTTCCGCGTGTACGATATAATATTATTTTTTATTATTAAGCGCTCCTTCGCGCCGACGCGTGTTTGCGTTTAAGGCGCGCGAATAAAAAACACAAAACGCTCAGAAGACAATATTATATAAATAAATGCTGTAACGTTAATAACAATAACGATATACTACGTCGATCGTACACAATTGTTATTTTGTTGTATAAAAGCGTAAGAGCACTCCCGCGGAGTTTTCGTTACTACGTATTATAATAATATGTGCTCGTGCATATTTGATACCGTTCGTCGTGTCTTCGAGAGATTATAATGCGCCCGGAATAAAATTGTTTGCTCGTCTTTTTTTTCAATAATTTCGTTTTAGCTGGTGGAAACGTCGTTCGCTCGCAGTCAGTACTACGCCCGAGACGAAAATAACGCGTATATCCTCGAAGTAAACACGCGCCGTGAGGAGGACTCGAGTCGATTATTCGCGAGCGCATATTATGGAATCGCGCGGACGGACGAGAGTAAAATATGAAAACGTTTTGCGTTGTATTATTTTTTTTTGTTCCGTCGACATATTTCACGGTAGGTAAGCATCGCGTGAAGAGCCCTCGAGACTATACGCCGCGTGTATTACGTACATCTTTTTGCCGCGTTCGACAATAACGTCGTACGCAGCTATTAAATATCGGAACAGGGTCAGTATTGTACGTAAAAACGGATTTGCTCGATCGAAATTCGCTAGGAAATTAACCTTTTTTTTCACTTTTTTTTTAATTGGACTTCCATTAGCCCCGGAGGACAATGCGCACGCTCGGTCATTTGTTGCGGCGGCGCGCCTTAACGAACCGCTATTGAAATCCCTCCGCGAACCTCCCCCGACCGCCGAGAATCCCGCTTCTTGTCGGACCATTAATTGCGACGTACTTGTTGGCCAGATATTATTATTATTATAGCCGATTCGTATAACACGTACCAGTAGCATACTACAACAAATAGTTGGCATACAATATACGTAGGTAGGTAATAATAAAACGCGGGTTGACCGCGCGAATAAATCACTCGCAGCACTGGCGTTTAGCTTGTCGAACGCCGCGACGACTAACAAATCGTTTACCCGTTTTCGGGCACCGGGAAACCGGCCCGAGGGGTGTATACATACAATAATAATATAGCGAGAGGGGTGTGCAGCCGCCGCACGGACGTAAACGTGTTCGACGTTCACACGTGTACGACGATTTTGGATGCGTAATTAATAGTGGCGGCGACTCCCCGAGCACGGGGTATATTAGAATAGAGTAATTAACACGTTACGTATTATTTAGGACGCGCGTGTAGCGTACGAAATGTCAAAACGCAACGAAAAAACGAGCAGTATAGGCGCCACCATGGAGAGAAACTGTTGTAGTGGTGTACAAACGACTGGAGACATCGTCGAACGCATACGTAGGGTGTGATCTGTAGGGGAAAGTGAATGTGCTGTGCGAGTTGGTGAAAAAAATTAGCCGCGATGAGTCCATCAGCCGATTAAGTTTAATCTCGCCTAAAATTTTTAAGTTAACAACGAGTGGTCAAGATCGAAAATAAGATTAGCAGTTAGAGAATGTCAATGAACTAGTTACGGTTGTCGGTTATCCGCTTGGTAAAATAAAAATTGAAACAATGCGATACGATTTTGAACTGAACATGCTAATAAGTCACGAACAATAATAATCGACTATTTTAAGAAATAATAAACTTTTTACATTGACTCTTTAACTAGTTAACGCCCGCGCCTCTGCTAAAACTTAGATATTTCGTTTCGATGTCGGAACGTACACTTTGTAAGAAACGATCGCTTGCAATCAAAATTAAATGTCAGCTCATGATTTAACTGTACAGTTTCTAAATTGCATATCTTTGCCCGCTCCCCAGGGCAAACTGGTCACGTCGATTCGTAGATAGGCGTATGAAAAACAATTTATTTTTATTTTAGAACAATACCGTAAATGGTAATATCTGTGGCTATCGGTTATAACCCCGAAAATAGAAATATTTGACTTGTAGTGTAATAGTTTGTATTTTTTTTTTTAAACTCATTTATTACTCGTTGATCGTAATGATCACTTGTAGTGTAATTTAACGGTTTCTTTTTTTAACTACTGGGCGAACCGTTTTGCAACGAATAAATTCACCAAACATTTTTATTTTTTTTTTGTACCTAAGATACAGGCTGTGATAACAAAACACGGCAACAACTGAGTGGGTAAAATGTTTAACAATAACGATCAAACGAAACTTTTACTGAATATTTTGTTGTCAACGGCGAATCTTATTATCGTTTACGATACATACGAACAGTAAATATGATACTAATAACAGAATTTAATACACGACATGACAACTTCACCTGCAACTGTGTACAACACCTTTACACTAACGTTGATCACAATAACACAAAATTCTGCAAATGGCAAGGTGTTGTAAATCCTGAGCTCCGTGGTTTTGGTCATACGGGCCGCTGTTTTCGAAATCGTGATGTGTTTCTAGAGTGACATTGAAAAATAAACCTTATCGAAAAAAAGTTCAACGGAATATTATCCGTTTGTCGTAATTTATTCGGCACGTAAAATAAAATTGACAGTTTTTGGTGGTAGTAAATATGTTAATAAAATAATTTTCCATCATAACAGAGTGTTATTTTGTTTAACCCAGCAGCAGTCAGCTAGCGTCAAATCGAACTTATACGTAATATTTACACTATAAAATATGATTTCGGGTCTTTCAGATGTAGAAATCAAAGTTTCACTTATCGAATATGTAATTATCGTACAGGCGCAGAGCTGAAATCAAAATTTTCGATTGTTTTTATCACGACACCTCCGAGATATTCTGTGTTAAGCGTAAATAGTCGCGGGGCTTAAGACTTCGCCCCCCCCCCCCCTATCCCCGAACCGTACTTTATTCTGTTGACTAAAAACACACCGACGACAACATACAAAAAATAATAATAACAATAATAGGGTAAACTTAACGATAGAAACGCGATTGCAACAGCCTACTGTTATATCATTTTAGGTAGGAAAAAGTAGGAAAAAAATCACTAAAAAACAGTCCGTCGGTTTTTTTTCTTTCGTCTCTTCCACGACGATAACGATTGAATTCGCCACGTTACGACCGCTTTTGATACATACGGTTTTATTTTACGTTATTGTCGTAAGCATCGCGACAGCTGCGCGCGTAGTACACAACAATATTCGATCGTAAGCCGGAAAGGCCGAACACTTCCGGTGACCATCGATAAATTCAACGCGGACGTTCGCCGGGGCCGGACGTTTCGCGGAACGTAATTAAAGCGCCTTTAACGCGGGGTCGGACACCGTTATAACGCAATATACGCGGTACGGTTATACGTATTTTGTTTAAAAAAAAAATAAATGCCACCACGCGAACGTGGGGGGCTTCCTACACAACAATAATAATAATAATATACACGACAACACAAACAGTCGCGATAATAATTCGCAGCAGAATGGATTTCCTTTCACTCGGATCCTTTTGCCCGCGCAATAATAATAATCATTAATTGCCGATATTGTGTGTGTCCGCTCGGCACGGGAAGTCCGGCGCGGAGTTCCTTTTGATGTCCGGAACCGAAAAAAAGCTGCTCGCGGGCAAGGGCCGGGGTTTGGGACCGCCAATGGTTTCCGCAAATGGTTTTCCTTCGACGTATTACGCACAAACGTTCGTTCTACACCGCGTTTCGCAAAGGTTTCGGCTATAAGTAACTTTCCTTTGTATCCGCGCAGTGTACGCGTACTATGGTGGTTACATTGCATCCTTTTTTATAAAAAATAAAAAAACGTCGTATCCTTCTGTTTACACGAAACGTGTATTTACGTCTTGTCGATGATATGTGTAGAACAAACGTGAACAAGCAAAATTGTTGCAAAAGGGGAGTATCCCATCAGTTTTTTATTTTGTTTTAAATGTTCTGGTTGAGTATACCTGTCACAATACTAGGCTTCCGATGATCCTAAAAAACGTTTTGAAAATTTTTATTTAATTTTGCATTCTAAGTATTTTTTCACTAGTTTTGTAGTTTTGCACTCTACGTAACTTTTAAACGTACAATCTATACATACATCGCTTTAACATACTTTCGTCGGGCAATTCTTCTTTTTGAAAAAAGAAATTATGCGGGTTTGAAATTGATTCCGTTGTTGAAAACTAAATTCCATGATAATTTGTTTTTATAGTCAAAATTTCAAAAAAAAAAAACCTAATGACACTGATATTGTATTATTATTCTGCATCGTATTCATTTTTCAAAACAATGATTATTTAATCAATGTTTTATTTATGAAAGAACTATAAGATTCCCTATTCAGATAGACTACTGCTACAGAAATACAGTATATCACGGTAGGCGCTCTCGTGCGGAATTCGATACATCTCTCTCGGATATTTCCGCTTATTGACGTTGCATAATGTGTGTATACATTTTAGCTGTTGGCTTTTTAATAAAAATTAATGATAGGCATAATTGGAATATTAGTAAACGAGAGATATTTCGAAATAATCATTCGAAATGTTTAACTATTAATAATCGAGAGGTCACTCGATTAAATTTCGGCACCGCGCCGTTTCCTCCGAAAACGTCCGGAACGCCTAATCGGACGCCGTACCAAACGTCGTTTCATACACCAACATTTTTCATATGATATACATTTTGAGATCAAGAACCGATTGTTCTGAAAATAAATGAGATATCACTCGAAACAATCAATCGATTATTATTTAAATAATCGAAATATCTCGATTATGCCCATCACTAATAAAAATACACATGTGTTTTGTCGTACATGCGTGACGAAAATATTGATAAACACGACCCGTGTATAATTTCTACGTTTATATACTATGTGATTTGTGTATTGTGTCGACTTTCGCGCGTTTCGTATTATTCAATTCATCGAACTATCCTCAATAACGAAGGAAAACGATCGTTTTTTACACCGTCGATCGGCGTTTGTTGAATAATATTATACGCTCGTTTACAGTGCGTGTCTGCGTGTACGAATATAGAATAAAAAAAAAAAATAGTTTAGTTCTTGTACCGCAGTATTGTTGTGCGACGATATAGCTGAGCACGCCTATATATATTATGGCGTTATTAGTGACAACCGGCAGTAAATATAGCGGTCGCGAGGGTGCGAAATCGCGTCGGGGGAAAAAAAATACGCGTGTATAGGGAGTCGCAAAATATGTTTTCAATAAAAAAACATATTTATATAAAAAAAAAAAACACGAGTTTTAACATCGTGCGCCTGTATATTTTAGGTATTGTATTACATACTGCGGCCATTGTCGCGACGTACTATTTGAGTCGCAGTGTGAACAAATTTAACCCCGTTCCTCGTGTGATGATAATTTTTGCACTGTTATTGTTCGATAAAACCTCCTCTGGTTTTTACGTTTTAGTCTCGAAACTTCAATACAATCTGAAGAAGGTAGTTTTACACACACGTGGTTAAAAAATTTCCGATAATTGGTCGACACGATTTTGGCTTACAGCCGATTTTACGTTGTCGTAAAACTCGACATTCCGGGCGACCGCGTATTTCTTACGGGGGTGGGAACGAATATTTATAGGGAAACGTGTTTTTTACACGTCGATTTAGATTTTTTTAACATCCAAAACAAAGACCGAGCTGAAACTTTTACGCGATACTAAAATAGGAAAAATACGAATTCGGTAAAAGTTCTTATCGTTAAATTTGTTTTCACCAGACAACTGCAGTGCTCGCTCAGAATCGCATTTTCGAAGGCGATGATTTATCGTTGCTTTCAGATATATACGCAATAATGCGTTTAAACCACAACTTCTCAACTAGAGGGCCGTATAGTCGTTACCCCGTCAAACTATCCACGCGACCTATCCCGGTTTTTTTTCGTTGTAAATTTCGTATTCGTTTAAAGGCTGATTGATGCGACGCAAGAGTTATTGTTTTCCGCCGCGGTTTGGCCGTCACAATAACGTTCGCGACCGTAATCAGTGGAATCACCCACAAAAAAAAATCCTTAATTCCACGGACCCGGGGCGCAAAATTTTTTTTAGGAGCCCTTAAACGAAAGACCTTATCAAAAACATACGAATTTGGGGTCCGAAATACATATATATATATTTACCAAGGCTACGTGTCGGGGCTCGAAAAACGAATGTACGCACGAGGGATTCGGTTTCGGCGACGCGGGTCATCAGTCCCGGCCAAATTCGGTTCCGAAAATCCCGGTCGCGCGCGCGTATGTGACGTGACCAAAGCGCTCACACCAGAGCGTACGTGTTCCCTCGTCCCGAAACCACCACGCAGCCGAACCCGCTCTTGGCGCTCGAGGGGCGACGCGACGGAGCGCCACTCCGTTTTATTACAAATTGTACGAATCGCACAACAACGGTTGTCGTCCGGCGTGTATTATAATAATAATAATACAGGGAAATCGGGACGTCGTATACTGCCGTACGCGACGTTTGAAAATTTCGCGTTTCAACGATTATTATTACTGTACGCAGTTTTCGTCGCGGGAAATCGTAGGCGCGCAAACATCGGCAGCTACCGCCGCGCTCGCGAAAACTCTGTTTGTCCGTCAGCCGGTGAGTCAGCGGCGGCGTCGCGGCGTGTGCAACAACAATAACACAAACGAAATGCGTTTAATGCGCGTTAACACAATAATAATATACGTATACGCGAAAACGTATCCGGCAAACGTCGAAAACCACAAATTAAACGAAAATAATAACAACAACGGTTAATGCGACGACGATCGTAACAACAATAATAATAATGTTCACGTCGCGTTCACGTGCGCGCGGGTTGCGCAACCGCCGGCGGTCGCGTGTCCGGTATTTTCGCGCGCGACGCGGCTGTCACTCAAGCTCTGCCCGGCCACCGGATTAAGCTGCGAGGATCCGCCGCGAAAGCAGCCCGTCACGTGTCCCCCCGCGTGTTCCTTCGTTCTCGGCCGGTTGCTCGTCTCCTCCGCTCGTACGATTGTTTGTCGTCGTCGACGAATTTCGAGGACTTATCGTTTTTAGGGAAATTTTTAACGAGAACGGTGTTTTCGTGCCTGTACTACAAAAAAAAAACAACATTTCAAAAAGTTACGTTCGGATTTTTTTTTTCTTGCTAAAATGTTTGGGTTTCGCCCTAAGGTCAAACAGAAAGCGGACTGTCCGCGCGGCCAGGTCGCCGGTTCGCCGCTGACTCGATTTAAATGCATCGCGTTCTGGTTAAACAGACAGCGGACAAACGTGTTGTTGTATTTGTTCGCGGCGTACTCGAATAAAATGTACACATAATAAAATAACATATTATATTTTAAACGTAGATTACCTAATGCTTTCCATGCTAACCTTTCCCCTGTTTCTATGGGTTTTCTCCAATTTGTGCGGTCTGTTTCGATATTTTATTTTCTAAAAGAATACGCAAACTGTTCGCGAGACGTTCGAAAATATGTAAAAAATCGGTCTTCAAAAGAACTCGTTGCACACAGTCGGTGAAACTCCCCGAATTCTTTTCTCTTTTTATTTCATGTACCCGTTTTCTTTTTTTTCTTCGTGCTTGACTCGAGGCAAGCAGAAGAAGCGATTCTTCTTCGTCGGAACAACTGCTAGACATTTTGTACTGTGAAAACAGAAAACGTGAAAAATAAAAAATAACCAGCAGTACACTTTTGTGCAGTTTTCGCTCGTCCGCATTCTGTTTGACTATCAACGGACCGACGGACCAGTTCGCGGCGGACCTGGCCGCGCGGACAGTCCGCTTTCTGTTTGCCCGAACGTTTAGGTACTGGACAACCGAGCTCGCCCGGAATGGTTTTTTCGTCGGACATAAAGATGCGTTTGAACCGCGACTCCCGGATTGACCCAGCGTACTCCGTCGAACTGCCAACCCAGAGCGATCCACCGGCATACGTTTTACACGATTTTTTCCCCATCCCTCCGAATTGTATACAACGTCCAATGTAAATCTTACGATCTCGGGGGCCCTCCGGCGGCGTCATTTCGAATTCGGCCGAATCGAATCCGAACTTTTTTTTACAACCTATCCCGGACACTTTTGTCCATCCTCCGAATGACGCCCCCGTCGCCAACGAACACACGCCGCGCGCGGAAAGTCTGCGGCGTTTTTTTCTTCTTTCAGAACCGTGTAAACGCGACCGCGCGTTTGTAATCCGATCAGCCGCCGCCGGGACCTGACCACGGCGGTAACGTGTATTTAAACGCGCGCACACGCCGCCGCCGCCGCCGCACTGCTGGATTTAATCCTTTCGCAGTGCGCGACGACGGTCTATCGTAGGACGACGATGATACGTGTTGTACGGTCGCCGCCACGACGTTAATGTAATGTACGCCGGAAAAAAACGAAACGCGCACGGGGGGTACAATAATTTAATGTACGTCGATTCGGAGGATTTAAAATTGTTTTCGGTTACCGCGAAAACCGTGACGAGGGACGACGACTCGCCGAATGACAGTGACGGCCGTCCCCGAGACACGCGCGCAGCCCCCGAAAAACGTTTAGAGCCGTGTATAGATTACGATTAGTATTACGCGTGTATTATTACGTATGCACGCGATGCGCTCGTCCGTCTCCACGTGTGTGACGAAAACGATATTTCGGATTAAAAGTTTGCGGCACGCGCCCGTGTACTAATAATAATATACGTCGCGACGACGGACCCCCCCGGCAAAACCTTTCACACGTGTATTTTTCCTCGCGTCGTACGCGCGATCGAATTACCTAAACGACGGCTTATGTATTTACATAAAAACCGACAGTGTATCGTCGACGTATTACCAACGTTCGTCGTTAATACCAGCTAATCTCTGGGTCCATATTACAGAGTAGTGTTATAAAAGTGTCCAAAAAAAAAAAAAACTTAAAAAATTGCGTTAAAGTGACGAAATTTCGCCATTCCAGGCAGATAGATAAATACCACCGCGAACAAATAAATAACACTCTCGAAAATTTGTAACGTAGGTGCGCAACGCAGTAGGTAAAACAAAGAGCCGTATAGGTGGAATCCAAACTCTGCGGTTAGGATTCGACGAAGAATTTCGAGCCAGATACGAACGATTCAAATCCTGTGCTGGACAGTGTATAACAACGTGGACAAAAGAAAAAAAGCGCCGGGATCACTGTAAGTCGCGTGGAGTAGCGACTACGCTTAGGGGTGGATGGGTCACTTGGGTAGTTTCGTGGTTTGAACGCGTTGTATGTGAAAGCGACGACGAATCATTTGCCATCGAGAAGATACGATTCTGACCGAGCTCAGTGTTGTCCGATAGTGTACGTCGATAAGAACAAATTCAACAATAAAAACTTTTATCCTTTCCCTATTTTGGTATCGTGTAACATTTTTCAGCTCGATCATCGTTTTGGATGTGACGGTCGAAAAAATCTTAATCGATGTGTAGTAAAAAACGCGTTCGCCGCGATGATTTGTCTTCCCCATATTAGGCCGCCCGGAATGACGAGTTTAACGACTATTATAACCGAAATTGTGCCAAACGATTTTCTACATTTCTAAACCGCATACGTAAAATTATTTTTCCTAGATTGATGTTTTATGAAAATATAACGACTGCCGTAAAATAACAAATACAAAAACTTTCATTACTCCCTCAAAAATGATCAAAATCGATTGAAATTTCAGCAGTGAGCTCATAAAACCGTTTTTAACGACATTTATAAATTTCAAGTTGAACGGAGCAATTTCGAAAATTTTCGAACGTTTTTGTTTTTTGCTCGAAAAATAATCAAAATTGCAAAAAACAAAAATAAAGTATAATCTCGAATCAATAATCCGTCGTCTAAGGTATCGTTTAAAGAGCATTCCGCCACTTCCACCCAAACATCCTTACATTTGTATAGGTACACTGGAGATAATTTGTCACGTTTTTATTTAATATTACCGCGCGTATAATTGTAACATGTCACAATATTTTTAGGTTCGAAGGGTGTTTGAATATTAAACAGCGTGACAAACAAGAATAATAGTACCTATACGGCGGCGAGTGGTGTATAAATTAAAAATGAATAATTATCTTCTCGTCGAAAACGTTTAGACGGTAATATTTTAAAACCCTGGTGTATCTACGCTATGTTATCGTGTTCGGTAAGACCCGTTATCATAGTTTTTACTATGTCGTTTCAAAATTAAACTTGTCGGTTCAAGTTTCGTGGTAACATCGTATAATATTATGTTGTAAGCATTCCAATAAATTGTACGTGCGAAAATATGTCTTATATTTTACTCGCGCGTAAACGTGGATGCGACAGAAAAGCGTATACGTAATTTCCGTATTCAAACTATACTATATATTTTATTAAACACGATTTTTAATACGTATACATGTTTCATATTGTGTTCGGAGGTTGCAGATCGAATTTTCGGTAATCGTCAGATTCCACTCAGCCGCGTCGCATCGGCGTCTGCATTTGTTCTGCGTTCGTAAAAACGTATTAATTTAAAAGAAAAACCTTATCGGTCATTTTGATAATTACATAATTTATGGGCTAGAAAATTCTGTCTGATTTTACATTTGATTTCTCATACTAATTAATACGGTTCACACGTGTAATCGCGAGATAACACGAAAAATATTGTTAATTTTATACTCCGCGCGTTAAATTTACCGACGTGTTATTCGCACGGCTTCAAAGCGTACACGACCGGGATTTGGCGAGGGAAAAACGGCTAATTTAGTGGATACAATGATATGAAGTATAAAACATTGTTTTTTTTTTCTTGCCAAAAACTATTTTTCTCACGTTTTTCGCGGGGAACGACGGATTTTTTTAGCGATAACCAAAACTTTTGTGTAAACAAGTCTATGACTATTTAATTTTTTTTCTCTCCACCTCGTCGTCGGTCGGTCACACGGGGCGCGATCGTCGTCGCGCGGTGTCAATCATCGTCCGCCGCCGATGTTTATCGATCGACCCTCAAAAATCGAACGTAACCCCAGTCACGTTTTTCGGTTCTTTTTTTATTGTTTTTTTTTTGCCGTCCAGTTAGGTGTGTAAAATGTTTTTTTCTAGCGGTTGGTTTTTTTTTTCCATTCATTCTATAGTGTACCTACGAGTAAATTTACGGTGGGACCGAGCACACCTGATTGACTGGTGTGTGTGTGCTAATAATAATAATAAGAATAAAAACGACCGACCGCGGCGATGGGGAGAGCAAATCGTACGGGCGACCGGGTGACTTTACCCCTTTATTGAAGCCGGCGCGCACGGAACATCAGTGTCACGATAGGCTTTTTGTCGCGAGTTATTTATCGTCGCGGACCGTCATTACACCGCCAATAATAATAATAATAGTAATAATAATAATAATCGGTTTCTCTCCCTCTCGCGATGATGCGGCAAAAAGGTAAACACATACGCGCGAGAGCACATGAATTTTTACGTATCGTTTTTTTTTTTTATTCCAACCGTACAACAACGATCTCGTGATATTCGTCCGAGTATAAAGAATAAATAAAACGTATATACGAGGATTTTTTTTCATTTTATACGGCTGGATTGGTTGGTTTTTTTTTTGTTACCTTTTTAACACCGTCGTCTTTTGTGGCGTTCGATCGGTAAAAATATAAAAGCGACAAATGTTTGTACAATAAACGTCTACCGTGTGTACAGAAAAGTGTATATCTAGAGCGATCTGCGTCCCACTCGTAAAAAGTTGTGTAACTCGTTTACAACACAGCCGGTTAGAGGTGCAACAACAGTACCTATACGAGGTTGCGCGCGTGAAGAGTTTGACGCTATACTATTACTTTGGAAGGTTTCGTTAGAGATTGTGTGAATTATAATTAAATCGATTGCTAAAATAACGACTCTGCAGTTGATTGTACCTATGAGAAATATGCGGTTAAAATATAACTTGGACGCTAGAACTAAACGGAGTTAAAACAGTTTAAAATCGTAACGTTCAGAATTTCATCATCGTGAGAAGATAATATTTTATTGAAAACCAACATTGAATGTCGTGTGTTCCGTGTTTTACTAAAAATGGTCCGAAAATTTTACTCGCGCATAAACAATATTAATATTTGAATAACGCGTGAAAATGTCAAAAACCATTCGGACAATTATTTTTGGAGTTATTACGATTTAAGTATCGACTGCAAAACACCGCATAATTTTATTGCTAGTATACCATTTTATTTCGATATTTTTTTTTACACGGTTTCAGAAACTACCGTTTTGAAATGTTTTTTGATTCACAATACAGTTTATTATTATATTTTTATTTTTATTACTTATACATTTAAAATAGTACACATAGTGGCAATATAGCACAGTTTTGCAATAACATAATATTATACAGGCTACGTACTAACGAATTTGTTTTACAGTAAAAGTATCAAATAAAAAAAAAAAAAAAATTCGATTTTCAACATAATAATCTATTGTTTGTACTTAGAATGTACCTAATCTATATTATATTGAAACTCTGTACATCCGTAAAAGAATGTACTCGACTTAAATCATTATTATTGTTATGTTAATTTTTATTAAAAATGTTTCGAATGGATCGTTGTATTATTTATTGCCGAACTGAGCAAGTACCTAACGTTTAAATCATGAATAGCAGAGAGCGTACCACATGATTGAATAGAACGTCCGAGTGTAATATTGTTACAACGGAATTATGATTTATTTTTTTCAAACGATTTCGAACACAATACAACGGTGAATGTTTTCGTTCTGGAAATATTTTATCCTCGCGACACGTTTATAATCGTATTTTGTGCGGAAACGCTCGATTCGCTAAAGAATCGGAATATGATCGATGAGCGCGTACGCTTCATCAAACTCGAGTGCTCTTCCGACACGGTGTTATTCGTTTTAAAAGAGAAAATACCGAATTTTTAAATACGACCATTTCTGGCCGAACTATATAATTCTTTTGTCGGAACGCCGCAAATCATATCGGTTGCCTTTATACGATTTTGCATTTGGCGTTTTCAATCGAAGAATAAACGTGCACAACGCAGCACATTGCGTAGGTACTATCATTTCAAAAAGTATGTTATAAAGCAAACGGTATAATATTGCTTTGTGAACACGGTTTTCAAAACACTCGAATTTTACACGCAATGCAATAATTCATAAACGATTATACTACGCTGCAATATATTTTATAACACGAAAATTCATCTGCAAAATACAAATGACTGTTCTCACAACTTTAAAGAAACTTTTGGTAAACGAAATTGTTAAAATACCAATAGTATTTAGTTTTTTTACATTAACTTAACAAAAAACATACATTATTACTACACCGTAACATATTATTTTAATTCGTTTTCACGGCTGTTGTTAATACGTGTTTTAAAATGATTTATAATATTACGGTATAACGTAATAATTACGAGCAAAATAATGAATACATTTTAAACGTGTGTGGATTGATTGATCCATTTCGTATGGTTAAAAAATGAAAACTAAACATGATGATAGTAATATAATTGGTGTAACATACAGAACTACGTATAAATAACGTAAATAAAAACGATATCATAAATGCTTGGACATTAACATATCCCAAACTAGGTAAAACATTATAACGCCGAAGTGGTCCTGAGTTTGTTGTCCCTATAGTGATTAAACACGCAAACCAATATCTTTATTATAAATATATAGGTCAGTTATTTATAATTAAATAATTTGTTTAAACATCTTTACGATTCACAGAATTTAGAGAAAATATTATTTATTTTGAATAAAATAACATATCTGTTTTAGGAAAAAAGAATTTTCAATGAGTTTGAATGCATTTGTGAGAAACAATCAGCAATAAATTTTCTTTTTTTTTTTAATACCTTTTTGGTATTACGATTTTGATAATTTAATATAATAAACAAAATTAAATGAATACCTACATTAAAACTAAATAATCGAAATCAGGTATTACGTTTTCTTTTTTCTTCAATTTTTCATTACTGGTATTTCAATAGAATACTATATTATACTGCCCATTTTTAAAGGCATAAAAACAAGTTATTTTAAGCGTTTTAAGATAATATAAATCCGATCTGCAAACATCGTCGGTGTAAACATTACCTCGATTGAATAAAATAATAATAAAAAAAAAAAAAAAATTGCGTCTTTCTCATTAACTTTTTATAGCTAACCCGTAGTTGTTGACGCTATACGAAAAATTTGCTCACCATCTGTCGCCATTTTTGGAACCGCCGATTCAAGTGTATCGTTTTATCGTGTCAGAATTAAAAATATATTTTTTTGACTTGTTGACAAAAACAATTACGGAAAAAATAACGGTTTAAAACAATCAAACAATTTTTATTTTAACCCAACAACGCCGAAATTTGTAGTGCATTAGCTGGGCATGGGGCGGCACGAATTACGGCACCGCCAGTACATCCGATTTGCGACATCACTATAATGACTTATAATAAAAATATATATACATCTGCAATACAATATAGAAAACACGTTTATCAACTGCATTCCTCCTTTTGTCCTTTTTAGAGCCATTTTTATTTTTTCGTATAAATTTTTTTAACATGTGAGCGAAATGCTCACACGTCAACGTGTTATAAATTTCACGTCACTAGCGATGACGGGTTAAAATTGTATAAACTATGTAGGCAGTTATGTTGTTATTATTGTGCAGTTATTACTAGTGTTATAATTCGTTATAAATTATGCATGCGACTAATCAAATACTATTAAAACTATTTGACTGACATCTTTGCACTAGTCGATTATCGTTACATTTAGTTGTAGTGTAAACTGAGATGCTCAATGGTCATAAATGGTAGGGGTTGAAACACCACCCTTAAATTAGGTCTTTTTGTGTTTCACCATATTAACGTTTTTTATAAATACGAATTTAACGAATACTCGATAACTTATTGAAAATAATTTTTATTTCTTCAAACTTTGTTTGCGGAATTATTTCTTCCGCAGACCGCCGGGTGTTATAATCGTATTTTTCGGAACGAGAAATCTACTATGGATAATATGTAAGCTTAATAGGCTCGTATATTTATTGTTCGAATTGAAATTTATTTGTTTCGTTTCGTTTTTTTTTTTTACGGTTTTTTTCATTCGACCCAGTCGGGAACGAAAACTCATAAATATAGTTTCATCGAGTGTACATAAAATATTCTACAATATTATACACTATTATGGTACACAATATACATATTACAATAAGAATGTCAAAAATGAAAAAACCCAAATAAAAAATAAGTACACGTTTCGTAAATTCGTAATACCATTACTCTTCGGTCACAAACGCGTTTTATCGAATAGGTACGCATTCATTGACAATATATAGTGTTATAGAGAGGGTTCTTATCGTCCGAACGCGAAATTTACATATTATTTACTATTTTATACGAACATCGTAAAGTAACTTTTCTGGTTTGTATATTTTTTTTTTTTTGTCCGATATTATTTATATTCACTTTTCAATAGTACGTCAATAGTTCCGCATAATATATACAACTATATCGTAGAAACTATACGATTTATTTATTGAAAGTTACACAGATTTTGAGGGATGTGTAGGACAGAACGAAACAAGTATATTATGAAATTCGGAAAATACAATAATACACTCACCAAAACGTATAATAATTTTGGACGAAATTATTCATTTAGAACAAAACGAAAATATCGTAAAAGTCATTGATTTAAGTTGACTGTGTAAATAATGGATTTTTTAAAGCAAGTCTTATCACAATAATATACCTATAATGAAAAATAAAAAATTTTAAAACGTTTAAACGCTAAAAACATCGTACATTTATTTATTTTTTAAGAAATTGACGTGCACAATGATTTCAATGAAATTAAATGTAGTACAATTGAAATAGTATCTGTTTACAATTATGACGATGTACATGAATTTATGTAACTTTTGTTAGAGCCGTAACAGTTCTTTATGATATTTTTATGAAAAAATGTAAACGCTCAAGCAATCCGCTTTGAATTAAAGTATAATAACCTATTTTTGGTTGAAATCTAGTATTCATAACTATATATATATACAAAATATTGAATATTTCCAATCACAGTAAACTGAAGACCACTAATTTATCAATTTCGCTAAAACGTGTTATCGATAAGTCACGTTTAAAACTCCAGAACGATTGTAAATTTGCTCAACTATAATGTTACGCGCGTAAATGAATGAAATCGGTTATTTCATTAAGAGTACATTACTATATAGCTATCCTGACTCGGCCTTGCCCCCATGCGCCTATACGATTGTTAGCCACTATAATAATACGGTAACGATGTGTTACGCTTGCTTTGTTACGAACGCAGTGAAAAACATTCAAATCATCATTTTACGCGTCGGATTGAATTTTAACAAAATATCCTTTCTTCGCACGTCCGTAAATTTATCGCCATTTTGAAAACTGTAGTAACTGTTTCATTCGATTACGATATACGTGTTTCTGTCTGACAAGGATCCGCAAACCGAAAAAAACGCAGCTCGTTAACGTGTTTTTACAACAGTTCAAAATTTCGCACTACAAACGCGATAACCGATAATAAGAACTGACCGTGGGCAGCTGCCGTCGTAACAGTGCGATTTCCCGCGTGGCGTCCTGCTCGTACTCGCACACACTTTGGCGCCGAAAAACGACCGACGGTTTTTCGGTCGACTTTCGTTCGATAACAACAACTATTATTTATACCTACTACACGCGCCAGTGTAAATGTTATAACGACCACCGGGGTCGAGTAATAACAATTTTCTGGGTGTGCGGCGGTGGTGTGTACGAACGGACGTGACGCGCCCGCCGACGAATATTATCCAAAAACCGAAAAGCCTCGGGACGTACGTTCAATAATAATCATCACAATTATTTATAATATTATCGTCGTCGTATGATATCGCGGTATTATTATTATTATCACACTCGTACATCCGCGATCTGCTCCGCGGTATTATTATATTTTGTCGTAATAACGCGATTGTCGGACCGGGGTCAAGCGCGCCGATAGCGCCCTCGGCGGGGGAGGCGTCGTTGTCGACCGTTATGAATACGTGACCGCCGCGAATCGCACGAAAATATTTCGAACTTTTTGAGAACGATGATGTTGTACGCGCGCAGACTGCTCGTGATATTTTTGTCCCGAAGGGTATTTGCGGCCCGGGGCGAACGTGTAATTAAAAAAATTATAAAACACGGTAGATAATAAAATAAAGTTTTAGAAATAATATAATAATACGCGTAACACGCCGACAGCCCGGAGCGATTTTTAATAACTTTTTGGAGACGAAATGCGGCGAACCACCCGACGTGGTGGACCGAGTTATCCGACGCAAACGCGCGCGAGAATAACGAATTAACGCCGCAGACACTTGTGTAATTGTTTTTACGGCCGATCGTCGGAGGGCGTTCCGTAAAATGTATTAAATTACCGAAAAATCGCGTTTTACGACGGCAAAATTTAACGAGCAAAACGTGATTTTTCGGTCCGGGAAAGCCAGGTACTTGGCGAACGAAAAAATACGTGATTTCCAAAGAAACGCGTTCGTTCTTTTAGGATTGTAATCAACTCGTATGTGATTTAGAATATTATTCAATAGTACGTATTATATTTCAAAGTCCTCGAGAAAAGAAAACTAGTGGTCTTCGAAATGTGGTGTTATCGTAAGACGTTAAGAATTAAATAAATTGATAGAACGAAGCAGTACTAAATAAAAGAAAATACTATGGCATAGCATAAGAGCTAAAATGATATATACTACGCCATTATAACAAAAACCGTCATAGAAGGCGACGTTGAAGGCCATATAGGAAGAGGAAGGATGGAGTATATGAAGCAAGTAATAAGTGACACGGGGAAGAATAGTTATAAAGAACTAAAGGAATTGAGTAATAATAGAAGCATGGAGAACTGCAACAAACCAATCTGAGGATTGAAGACTGGAAGAAGAAGAGATTATTATTATACGTACTATTAAATTGGTTTTCAAAAAAAACGAAATAAAATAAGTACGCATCATGTATTGTCATCGTGGGTTTTAGTCGTAAACATAATACGAAAACGACATAAAATCAATATATTTTGTTCGACGAATAATATTAAAAAAAAAAAACGCGATAAGATTTTTACTAGTCAATTCCATAGTAAAATTGTAAACAATAGCCGAAATAAAATTATGTAAAAACCTGATAAATGACACCGTTTCGAGTTTTGCCACCGTTATTGTGCGATTACTATTATCAACTTGAATTAACACGAGTGTCCGAAAATCGCCTAAAAACGACTTACGTATCAACGTATTCTGCCGTCACGGCGTTACCGGTCTGCAGCAAGTAGCTGACATTTTGAAGGGTTCCAATCACCGTTTCAAGAACAGGTGGTGTAAAATTTGAAAACTCCGCAGACAGTTACACATTCGTACACGATTCGCAAGATAAAACGAAACGTCTGATCACGGATATTTTAAGAACCGTCTAGGTAAATGTGACGGATTTTCTGACATTTTCTACTCGATTCTTAACGTTTTCGCGCGGTGAGAATCTTAAAAAACAAAAAACGTTTTTGAACAACTTTGGACGGACAACAAAAAACAGCGATCGAAAAGTAGAAAGTCACAGCGTTCGAACCACCGAAAATTTCAATTTTTTCCCCCCAGCTCAGTTTGAGGACTGACCAGCCGATTTCGCGTGGTGCAGCTTAGAAACGCGACGCGGCGATAAACAATTCGTTTATGCCGCAACCGCTTTGGGGTGAAAAATCACTTATCCCCCGACTGGGGGGGATCACAACTCTGTATTATCGTTCGCCGGAATCGTGTTCGAACGTAATAAATCGGATTTCCGACGTCGGTTGACCCCGAAAACGCAAACTGTCCTACGACGTGTAATTATATAATTCATGTCAGTGCACCCCCGACGACGTTATACGACCCATACTAGGTACCCATGACCCATAATAACGCTGCACTTATCGCGCGGGGCCAGGTGAATCGGTGGGTGTTACAATAATGGCGCTTTATTATCGTCGTGTTTTTATTATTGTAATTTAATAATAATTATTCATACGATACTTACGAATGTTGGACGAGCGTGCGTTTTAATGGTGTACACACACAGCTATGACATATGGCGCGTGCACACACTTGGAACGCGAACGATACGCGGTTAGAGGTGTATTAGAAAACAACGCGTTCGACCCCTTCAGGTGAGTCACGCGCGGCGCATTAGCATAAAAAACGAAACGGAACGCGCCAGGAACAACGGCGACGACGAACGGCAACGACGGAAAAACGGCGGCACGTGTCGCGAACGAGTGCGAATTCCGTCCGGAGTGAACAGGTACGCGACTGAGGTTATCTCCTATACTACTATATTTAGAGATGTCACGGTGGGTCAAGTTCGAGTTTCTTGTAAATATCGTTCGAATATCGTTCGATATCTCGTCGACGTGCGGCGTTTATTTCGGATTCTCCCGGGGCGAATGCGGCGTGTAAATTTAAAAATAGTCGACGTATACATCATTGTCAAAACGTTGAAATGGTAAAAATATACTTGTTGTACACGAATAAATGATCACCGTAATCTTAAACAAAATATCCCGTCGATGTATCGTGTTCTCTCATTAGTCTGACGTTTTGAGTAAACGTGCTTGGACGTAATATAAGATATCGTCGTTACAGACGTCAAGCGATGTATAATAGGCGTTTGTATGAAGTAATACATAAATAGTTTCGGATCGACCGTTTGTACAATACGCGTGCAGGAAAAATTAATTGATATTTTTCATCAAAAAAAAAAAAGAGCCGGGATCACTCTAGGTCGCGTGAGTATTTTGACGGGGTAGCGACTGCGCTTTGGACGGGTCGTGGTTTAAACGCATTGTTTTAAATATAAAAGCGTCGCCTTCAAAAATACGGTTCTGAGCGAGCTCCGCAGTTGTCTACACGTGACTAATACGTCTTGGTAATAACTTAAATTTAACAGTAAAAACTTCTATCAAATCGGCATCTCTCCTATTTTAGTATTACGTAAAAGCTTCGGCTCGGTCCGATCTTTATTTTGGATGCTGTGATCCAGAAAAATCTAAATCGACGTGTAGGAAACACGTTTCCGTGATTATTCGTTTCCGCCATAAGAAATACACGGCCCCCCCCGGAATGACGAGTCTCACGACAAAATAACATCGGCTATAAACATTGCGTAAACAAACTTTCTAAATTTTTCAACTACACACGTAAAACTATCTTGTTCGGAGTGTATTAAAGTTTCGTGACTTAAACGTAGAAACTGGAGGTTTTACGGAACAATAAATGCGTAAAATTCAATAGTTCAAAAGTTTCTCCAACGCTCCCTTAAAAATGATCGTTTGAAAACCAAGCAACCCTTTGACGCACATAAATTTCACGTCGAACGCTTTCAAAAATTTGACTGTTTTCGTTTTTTGGCTCATAACTCCAAAAATAATCAAAATTTCCAAAGACACTTCACGTACGGTACCGTCCCGGATCAATTATCGATCTTTTAGGGTAATCGACGGGTAAAAAACACGTTTCCCGCGATTGTTTGTCCCGCCCGTAAGAAATACACGGCCGCCCGAAATAACAAAAGTTTCCCTCAAAAATGACGGAAATCCATTGAAGCGGTACACTCGTAAAACCGTTCTTATAACGACGTGTATAAATTTCAAGTCGAACCATCTCGGTTCAATTATCTTATCACTTTTCATACGTTAAAATCGGAGCGGTTTTTCTACTATAGAAAACGTGTCCACGGGGGAAAAAATCAACATTTTAAAAACAACACATTCCTGAGCCGACGCTCAAAAATTACTTATCCCCGCAATCATATCGTGTTCGTTTTATTACGACGTCGACGTCGTACACCGTTTTGTCACTGGCCGGCCGTGATTTCGATGAGTTTTCACTCGTTCAGACTGTTTTCAGCGTGCCAGGCTTTTTTTTGTATCGAAATAACGACGAGCTGCTTACGTGAGAAACGAAGAGGTTCGACAAATTCGGTAAAATGGCCGCGGTGATACACACACACACACCGCGTCTTCTCAGGCAATTTATCCGAATTCCGGGGTTTTATTTACCACGACGGGTTAAACGTTATACCTCGGGGACCGCGTGTCTTGGACAACCTATATAAATATGTCCATTGAATGTGCGTGGCGTAGTACAATCATTCGGGTTTCTGTTCGTTTATTGATGCTTGGGGATGCACGAGAACGGCGAACGAACAAATCGACAGGGACACAGTGGAAACATTTGGTAGTAGTAATACGGTTAATTTTTTAGCGTCTCTCCGTCGAAATTTACGACTCCCCCAGCGATCCACCACCGTACGAACACATTCTTCTCGGCCTAAAAACCCCTCCGCCGCGTATGTAAGTCACGAGACCTATAAATAATAACTATTGGTAAACTAATTGATATTTTTCGTAGCTCACTGCGGGAAAGAACAATAATAACTATAAAATTCATCGTCGAATTCATCGAAAAATTCAACGTTACTAAAAATATTAAAACATTTTAACGATCACGTGTTTATCATTTGAAACTATTTCGGTTTATTACGCTACGGACAGTATTTTCATCGAAACTGAAATCGCAGAGAACATCGACGATACTGCTGTGCAAGAGGCGTAAGAGCGAGCACGCGGCTTAAAATCGTTCGGGACAATTTAAACACCTGATTCCCGACGATACGTTAAAAATCGCGTTCTCAGTCACGTCCGTATAAAACGTTTTAAATTCTCACAGAACAATAGTCGCGTGGCTTTTGCAGCGGGTACGGTTTCTCGGCATTTGGCGTGATCCGTACACATATGAAAACGACCACGGTATCAAAATACCGGTAAAAATAAACGCGCGTTTGTATCAAAAACGTTGTTGGAAACGTTTGTAATACAACGCGTGCGTGTTATACGCGTCCAGCGATTCGTAGTCGCTATGAAAATGCTACTTGTTTCGAGAAAAACCCTTTCCGAAACCCTTTCATTTCTAATTTTCGCGAACGAAATCAATCTTCTTTTGCGATATTTTACACAGAATAATACACTGCGGACGGTACACGGCGGGTGACAGAAAAATGTCGTATGCGAGACAAACGTTTTTCTATTTACGCGCGGTATGGTGGCGCACTCGTTACTATATACAGGACGATTTATATACTAGGGAGTAAACATTTTAATTATTTTTTTTTGCTCTATTTCTCCGGATTCGCTTACGTTCCTATATCCATACACACATGCTCGGTCGATTTAATCAAAACCCGTCTCGGCCGACGCAAGAGCTCTGTATTTACCGCGCGCAAACACCAGTCAAAGGGTTGCGAGCCGCGCAACGGCCTTCTCTCTCTCACCTGGGAATATAAATAGTAATAATTATGATGCGAGCTTCGACACGAACAAATATCGTATAATAATATGAAATTCGGTGTCGAACGCGATTCGAGTCGTCAACCGCGTATAACAATATTGCATTATGATAAATATTGCAATAATTATCTAACACAGGGTGTTCACGAAAGCGGCGGTTCGTATAACATTCGAACGTCTAACAACGACGCCAAAATACCTGTTTGGCCCGTCGTTATAATATTGGCGATTTTCGAAGACACCGGATTTGAGTGTCGTTTTATCGCGTCGAAATTAAAAAACGCGCTTTTTCGACTCGTTAACAAAAACAATAAAGATCGTCGTATTAACTCGCTTCTCAAAGTGCCGATGTAATATAGGCGGATTTTGGAATTTTTTTTTGTAAAACCTCTTCTTTGGCGCTCGTTTTTCCTCGTATTACCGTAGCGGCACGTTTACGAACCGAAGTCGTAAACATTTCAGATAAAGGTACGCGGTGTGCCGGGACGTAATTAAAAAAAAATCTGCAAAACGATCGCCGTTTAAGACATTTTTATCAATCCAAAAAAGAATTAAAACTCGTACGCTTACCACGGAAAACGAATTCCATCATTGATTACATTTTATCGGCGGCTTGTTGTACTAGAAATACGCCGCTAGTGCACACTAGTTTTGACGGTTAAGCGACGGGCTTGTTATAAAATGTATTCGTTTTCCGCGGCGACCCAAAGCGTGGTCGCTGCTCCGTCAAACTGCTTTCTCGTTTTTTTCCAATAAAAAAAAACTGATTTTTTAGTGTTACAAATTTAACGTCACCATAACGACGGGCAGTCAAGTGGATGGTTGTGTAGGTGTTTTTTCCCCGTGTCACGAATGTTTTTGCTGCATACAATATATGCGTTTTCGTTAACCGCGCACTAATGACGTCGTAACGATATTTCCGTTACTTCGATTTCCGCTTTTCGATCCGATCGGTTTGGCTCGTTCAGAGTGGTAAGAAAAAATCGATTTTGGCTCGAGTGGTAAGAAAAAATCGATGACCTATTTGACGAAAAGAAAATCATCGTCAAACGACCGCGCACGTTTTCAAAACCGGAGCATTCCTATCGCAAACACCCTGTGTTATAATAGCTCGAGTCGACTACGGCAAATATTTGCCTTCAGCTTCATTGTACACAAATATATTATAATATGCGTCGCGGTAAACATTAATTTGCGTGAGTGCGCACCACGACGCGAGAGTGCTTAAAACTCAACGATTTGAAACGTTACAGCACGATATATTCAATTATATGGTACTAAACGAACATATAGTTCAAAACCGACTGTATATAGTTGATAGGTACTATATATTAGTGACGTTACGAACCCAAATTTTTCGGGTCGAACCGAACTTTATAAAAAAAAAAAAAAACAATACCTAACGATATAAATGTCCGTTTACGCCGAACAATGTCTGTTACGTATTAAATAGAGGTACCTCTTAAACATAATTTTAAGTCTGAGTAAAGAAGGATTCCGCATTTTTCCATTTCTTTTTATCGTTTTTCGACGAATCAGGTACAAAATTTCTTTTCCTCTCGAACTGAACTATTTCGTGTTTAGTTCGGTTCGAATATTTCCAATTTTGAGATCGATTTCCGACAAACCCCGGGTTCGAAAATCAAACGGTTCGTAACATCACTAGACTTGATACCCGATCCGCATTACCCGTACAAATAATGAGATAGGTCCGAAATATTTTATTTGACTGCAATTTTTTTTCTTTTTATACGAAAATAAAACGACGCTGTATGCTTCGTTGGTTTTGTGCGGACAACACGCGGCCATCAGTCACTATGTATAGTATAGTATTTAGTATATAAAGTGAAAATAAAAATACAAAAATTCGTCTAAATCAAAACAAACCGTTCTCCATTGTGCAATATGTGTAAGCACATTATCCGTAAACTTGCCCATAAAAACTGGTACCCGAGTGTATTAATTGGTGGTTTACTTGTAATAATAATATTGTGTACTACTCGTAAACTTGTTTTTTTTTTTTTCTTCAAATCCTGTTATAAAATATTAATTCGTACTGATTTATTACACTATACAATACATTCGAGTAATTTTCTGATATCAATTTTTTTCATTAGCCTAGGCCACAACAGGTTCGGTTAGCCTGGGCCGTACAGTTTCGCCTACGCGGCGACTGCAGTTTTTGCAGTTTTTTTCTAAATTTTAGAACCCTTTTCAATTGTTTGTTGTACTCGGCGAATAATCATGATAATATACGTGTATTATTTACGTTCCCTGTGTGTTTAATGTCTCACCCGACACGATTCGTTGTGAATAATAATCAGTCGCCAGGTGCAGTAGTATGATGTTACGATCGGCCATCAGGTGTAAAATACAGCGATTACTATTTCTGATACGACATCTGCCGGTTTAAAAGAGCCGACGATCTTAGGCGCCAGGCCCGAAAATGACGTAAAAAACTATACGTTGTACACGGCACAAAACTTGCACTATAAAAGATGATCGTTTGTTTACGTTTGCGGAGTAAAATTGACACGCCGTCCAATATATATTATGTTTTACTTGATAACGGTGTAGAACGATCAAATGCTTTTTAACAGTTCCGCGTAGAGTAAAACATCTGTGATTACCGTCAATTGAACATAATTACACGGTTTTATTGTGCCATATTCGTGAATTCAGAGAGAAATCACCCGTTGTTTTTATTTCCTACACAGACGTCGGTTAGTGATTTCTTTTTTTTTTCCTACGCTCGAAGCGTGATTTCGAGTACGATATTATGCAAAACGCTTCAGCACGCGATATTTCCGTGTTCGGCCAATCAAATCTAATTAATATACTGACGGCCGCTTGCCGCCGACCGATGACGAATATACACGGCCTAATCTAATACGACGCGCGTCAAAATATTGATAACTCGATTGTACGACATTACGGCTTTCGTCCGGAAAATCGTCAATTTGCATACTTTAAACGCGCAACAATTCCACGTTGTCTGCTCGTACGGCTTTTAAATTTACATATCACACGTAATTCCTGTACACTGTAGCTACACTGTGTAACTCGAGCGAAAATAAATTAGGTGTTATCGCGTCGAACAAAACCGAATAAATCGTACAAAACTATGAACACGAACAGTGATTACACTACGCGAGATGGAAATAGACTCCTGTCGATAAAACGATTTTATAGTTAAATCGATTTCGTGCAAAAAACGAAACAATATGTACACGTTCTAGGCGTCGCTGATCTTCGTGTTACGTTAAAAAAGTATAAATACTTCACGCGAAACCCCCGCCGGCATCGGAGCACGTGTAGCAAAAAAAAATTATAAAATATGTAATATCAATTAAACTGCATGAGAAATTTTAATTCTTATACTTAACACTATTTTACTCGCTTGATAATCAAACTGTACCCACGCATGTCACTTTTTAACCTTTATATCAAAATGTGGAAAATCGTTTAAAATTTAAAATGTATTTTGAAAGTATTCGACCACAATACCGTGACGTTGATATACTTCGAAGTGTCGAATATTTTTTATTCAAATAACGGGGCTTTGGATTTTTTCCTAGTAGGTATCTTAAGCATACCGTGTAACTAAAAAAAAAAATTGCTCGATGAATTATTTTGACACGTACCAACGGTATTATAATGTCTTCGCGTCTTTGCGTACCTACCGTATCTGTTAATAGCTATTTTGATTTTTTTCACAACATTTTCGTTTTAACGAATATATTATACGAGAGTCGTGTCTAGCTGCAAAAGTGGCCTCATCTCAGTTCTGTTTTGTTTTATTCTTTTTTTATTCGAATTCCTACATTCTGTAGGCTAAATTTTTTTCACACATAAATCCGGTTTTTCTCAACGAAATCTGATCTCGGATACTCGCCACTTTTGCGACTAAACCGACTCGTGTGGAACGTGACGTTTTAAAAAAACTTTGCTTGTTCGGCAATCGCGGAAAGGCGACGAAAACACCACGCGTATATACATACACGTGCGAACGCGGTGATTTCTTAATCGCGACCCTTCGCGCGCATCGCCGTCGAATAGAAAGTTAGGTACGCTGCGCCGCACTCGCCGAACTCGTTTGGACAACACAATAATAATAATATCATATTATAGTAAGTCACGTCCGGCCGAACACGACAAATGTTTCGGGACCGTCAATAAAAAAAGTATTAAAAAAAAAAGGTTCGTATTTCTCGCCGGAAAACGGGTTTTCGGAGACGTATAAATTGCGGTCAAGAGCTGCTGCTGCTGCTGCAGTTGTGTGACACCCCGCGAAAAAGGGTCAATGATTTCTCGCAGTAAATTACGATTTACATAAATTTCCCGGTCGGTACCTATAGTGTAGAGATACTAACTATATCTATACTTTCCGAGGGTGGGAAACTCGTCCGACCGTTATAAAGTAATGTAAGTTATTTTATTTTTTTTTTCGTACACCTATATATAATTTAATGAAGATAAAAATGTACGAACAATGCGCGGTGAGCGTTCGGAGGTACTACTCGTCGGTCAGTATACAGTTGCCAAATAACCCCGGATCGTAAACATCGTCGCACCCCGCCGAATCGGAATCACTGTCACGGAAAAACGAAACGTCACGATATATCGTATGCAATGTTATTATTATACTCGAGTTGACCGACTCTCTCCGAGCGTGTAATTTATCGATTGCGCGTGTGTTCTTTTCTTTTTTTATTCGAAACGGCCGTGAGAGGCCCAAACGCGTTTCGAAATTCGATAGGTACCTACAGCGCGCTTTAGTAGAAATACAGGTATACGCCCCTTGGATCAGTGGCGTATTTATCGGGGTGGGTGCAGGGAGCGTCTTGCACCGGGGCCCTTCGGACGCAGTGTTTTTTTTTTTTTCATACAAAACATGACGTTTTAGATGTGTACGCGGGTTGTCTTTGTAAAAATTATCCGTCTAAAATTTAGAGTAATTACTGGTACGTAGGCGCAATGCTCGGGAAACGTGTGCGGGTAATCTCATTATTGTGTAGCGCATTTAGTTTTGGGAAAAAATTTTTCGGCGAAAGCTCAAAAAACGGAAGGTTCCTCTTGTAACATCAGAATATGCGTCCCTGCTCTAAAACACTCACGCGTTAAGATACGCCCGTATTGTTGTACCGTTCGGTACGACGAGAAAAGCACCGAAAATTATACGGCGCTCGCAAAATAACGGATAATAATTTCACGCTGTGCAGTTTTCGATTTGGCAACAATAATGTACGATATTTAAAAGGCACGACGACAAAAAAAAAAAACCAGGGTTCTCACAGCGCTGATTACGTCTATTGAGAGAGAGAAACTCTTTCTCGTCCGCAATAAAATTTATCGTCTTTTGTGACCAAACGCTGCAGAGGCGAAAAGTAATAAAATATTCGTCAGCACTCGAAACGCCTGCTCTCGGCGCCACCTTTCGCGGGTTGAAATCATTTTTTTTTTCGTTTATTAACTCGACTTTTGTCGTACACAATATAATTATAATAATGACACGCGGCATTGTGGTAAGTATTAAAAGACTTTAAGGAGCTGCCATAGACACGTAACTGTAAAGAGAGATACGCGAGGGATGTGTATATAATTATTATTGTCGTAATCAGAGGGTACTTAAAATACATCGCGTGTGTGTTTCTCGTGTTCGCTTATTGTATCGTGTCGTACCCCGTTATAAAATGGCGTATAATACGTCGCTAATTTTCTTTTATCGCAGTCGAGTAGGTATTTTTTTATTATTACAAGAGTTGTCTTTCGTTACGGTTATTGCGGATCGCGGATTAGATTTCACGGAGACCGTAAAATAAATATACTCGAACGTTTTTCAGCGACTCTGTTCGTTATGACGTTATGTTGTACGTACGTAGTCGATTTTTTTTTTTTTTTTACGTATTTCAAAACACCCGTTTGATAGTATTACTGTATTATAACGGTCAGAAGAATTTTCGAATCGGTAAAGTTTTTACACTCTCGCGTACGCTAAACAGTAAACACCGACTACTATGTAGGTATTTTTGATTTCGACGTTCAAACGTTTTTTCACCAGCACGTTTTCTGAACACTTCTTTACATCGTACGACAGACGTTGGAAGACGTTCGTACGTCGAGAACAATCGGCTAATAAGAAATGCGGAAAAGGCCACGTCGAGAATACCGTGCCGACGGTCCGCGGGGGGTGCGAGCGAGCCTGTTTGAAGGAACCGCGTGGTCGGACGTATTTGGTAATTTTGAAACTGTCACGAACACCGTTGCAAGACGGTATGTCATGCGAGCCTGTTCGTGTCTTTGTATTCTATTTCGGTGTGTAACAGTTTCGGTGTAGGTACCAAACGGAATAATAATTATCAACGTCAAACGGCCGTATCGTATTGTTTGCGAGAGCTGAGAAAGACGTCTTTTCCTTTTGACTCGTCACACGACTACACAGCGATATCGGTCTTAAAGCGATTTCCGTGTAACAGGCTATATTAACGTATCTTGCCGGGTCGACCCCGTCGAGAAATAGACGTAGAGAGCTTGTGTATATTACGTGCACCGTCTCCCCGCGAACCGAGGTCTGATTAGGACTATTTTCGTTACGAGATCAAATTAAAATTGTCCATCAAGATTCGAGAAACTTTCACGTCAAACTGAACTCGTGAAGAAACTGCGTACGTTTTAGTCGTAGAGTATTAAAAATATATTATACGGAGAGACCTCTTACCGTACGATTACGCCAGTACGAAGCGGGCAAAAGGGCGACCGCAAGCTCGGTACAAAAATACCAAAACGCTTTTTAAGTTTATTTTCGGTCGTAAATAATTACCACGGTTATCGATAACGTAACACAACAGCTCGGGACACTTCTGGTTTTGGAAATTACGTGCGAACAAAATCAAACCCGAAACGTTTTCCAGTCGAAAAAAAGAAAAAAGAAATTCAGAGCGCCAGCCAGAAAGCATAATTACGTTTGCGTCAAGTGTTGGAAACGACAACTGATAAGATACCGTCTCGCAAACATAACAACGTTATGGGAATTATTTTATCAATAACGGTTACTATGAATCTTTGCCTGCTTCACGTAAACTGAACTACGGCCACCCCCTGGTTTTAGTAAAAAAAAAAAAAAAACCCTGATTTCGAACAACCGTGCAGAAATGTTAACGTTTAGAAAAGTAAAATAAATACATATTTAAAACGATGAAATGAAGTAAACGCATTTCATTCATAATAGTATCTGTTAATTATTTCGCGATAAACATTTTTATACTGAAATAGATGATTTAACTTTTAGTATAAAACGATAGGCGATCGCGTAGCTATCGAATACGTCGAACGACTAAATAACGATGAGAACGGTTGTTTTTTTTTTAAAGATTGACAACGAAGAGATACTTTGTTTTTTTTTTCCCCGTAAAGATGTGAAGTAATCCTTTTTTTCGGGAACGTGTCGATACGACAACCCGATTTTGTTTACACGTTTTACTGCGTCGAAGTCTCAGCGTCGAAACGTTTTGTTCTATAGTGACGAGGATATGTGCTTAGAACTCCACACGTACTTTTCGCTCTTAGTGTCGGACTCGAAGTATCCGGTTAGGTCGAGTTTTACGAAATAAATAAATAAATCATCGACCCGGGGACCCGCGCGTTCTATCACGGCCGCTTTGATACGCGCGAGTTTATCGGAACGTTTCGCCATAACGATAATTTCCGTACTTTGTGTTACGTTCTCTTACTGTATTGTTATAGCCGCTGTACACGATCCCGTCTCACATCCAGAACATTTTGCAAACGGACCGTGAGCACTGTTGTGTATATACTACGATTATTACAATGTTGGATTTTCAAAAGACCAGTTTCCCGACACCGCGCGTCTGCGTACCGTCTTACGGTCAATAAAATAATTTACCGTGGTTGTGTTGCTGCACACACGATGTAAACGATTGCGCGGAGGTCCATTGACTGGTGTCAGCTGTTCTTTTTTTTTTTTCGCATTGTGATACGCATTTCACGTATTATTCATACGAAGCCGCTGTTATCATATAGATTGCTCATTAGCGAGTTCTCCAAAACGATATAATACGGTTTTTTTTTTCTCCCCGCACGAGGGGATGCGTTCGCCGCCGCTGTTATTATTTGCTCGGTGTGCATTACGTTCGGTTTTGTTTATTTTGTTCTTCCCCCCCGGTTCGGGTGGTTCTCATCGCGTCGTCCGGCGCGCACGGATTATTCTTTTGCGCAACCGCGGCGACCGCACGAATTCGATTCGGGGGGTACGTTTTCTTTCGTCTCAACGGATCGCGAAACTCGAAAATCACCCGAAACGTTCAACGTGATATTCTGTCCGTCGCTCGAAAGTACTCGGCGTCTTCCCGTCCAACCACTCGGGGTCAGCCGCTCAAGTTCCGTACGAATCTCTACCACTAATTTTCGTGATCATCCCCTGCGCGCGCTACGACGTTTGTTCGTTTACTTTTTTTCTGCGACTCTCCCTCGCCGCCGCTCTTACCGCAGTTTTCTCATCGACACAAACGTCCGTCCGGTCCATCCGGGAGAATCTCTCTCTCTCTCTTTTATCTTACTATTGTACCTCTTAAACATTCGTTTCTCGTGCTCTACTCCACTCACCCGTCCGAGCACTCTCGTTACCACCGATAATTCGTCCTGTTCTCGTGTTGTCGACCTCGGGGGCGACACTTCGATACGACGCGTATAACTTACATTTCGTGTTCTCGTCGGAATATCAATTTTATGAAACCCTACAGACGCCGCTCTCCGTTTCATCGCGCACTTGGCTACGTTTCATCGTCCAGTAGTCTCTCGTCGGATTAAGGAGTTCGCGCAATTTTTCGGTTCTAATTTGACGTTCGCGTGTTTAAAAAAAAAACATTAAAATTCTACGTTTTAGTCTGTTTTCTACACCGTTCACGTCTTCAGCGTCGTCGTTTCTTTATACGCGCGCATTATTTATATTTTTAAATCCGCCCCTCGCGCGTTTCACCCGGCAGTCGCCGCCACCTCTGCGCTCCGCTCGACATCGCTTTTGCGCAACGGCGATTGACGACCGACGACGTCGAAACCGGCATTGTCCGCCGAAACCACCGCAAATATAATATAACACAACAACAATATTCACCGAACGCAGTGCAACAACAATACAACGGCAATAACAATATTATTATTATTATTATAGGTACCACCTATGATGCGCACACGTACGTACACCGTTTTGACATAGTACGTGACCATGGTAGGTACGAATTTTCACACCCGACCGCGTCCCCGGTATTCCGGTTTCTTCTGTATCGTTGTTTTTTTCTTTTCTCATTCCGCTCTCTTTGTTTATTTATTTATTAATTTTTTTCCACCGCCGAACCCCTCCGTCCGTCCGTCCGTCCCTCGTAAACATCGTGAATATTATTATCGTACGAGACGTCGCACGACCCTTTGGATACACTACACGACGTACCCCGTATAGCAGCACGCAAGTCACCGCCAAAATCGTTTCGGAGGGATCTCCCGAGACAAAACAGTCGGCACACACATTATTCAATATTCGTGAATAGGTAAACTGATACAGAATAGACTTCGCATTGAATTCGCGACAAATTCGTTAACAATAACGCGTGTTATTCCTTCGGATCAGCTGTTTCCGTGTGTATTGTATAGTAAACCGCGACGTTCGTAAACGAGCTAATATATATATTTTCACGGACGGGGTAGACACGAACGCGTATTGTGCCGTCGTAAAACGAACGCGCAATAACCGTTTACGCGGTGCATTGTTCGAGGACGGAACACACACTTCGCCGCGGTTACACGTTTCTTCGATTTCTCGCGACGATTTCACGAAAAATATCATTTCAGACTGCAGGGAGTGCTTGCCGTATCGATGATTACGCATGTATTTTTGTTTTGCCGAAACGGCGAGCACACCTCCTATACTAATCGACGACAACAGAGGTTTTTCTAAAATCAATTTCGTTCGGAATTTCAATCTAAAAAAAATTCTACCGGACTCGTTTATCGTATCCGTTCTGTGAGATTCTACATCGAAAGCCAAAAGCCGCAACTATGAAAACGCATAATAGCGTTACGATACGTTTTTATCAACTTATTCGTTCTGATTTTATCCGGAACGAAATTCACGATAAATTTGTTTACGATCATATTCAATCATATGTACCGCACTGAAACATTTTATGTACATCATCCGTGAACGATAGTTCCGTGAAAAAAGGAAAAGGAAAAATTTCCGTTCTTAATACATAACCATATACTTACGACCTGTGTTGGGAGGTATCGAGATTAAATCATCTACACGTAAACTATACGGGTAAACTATAAAACATAGTATCTATTGTCTTATATGTTTGAGCTAAATTTTAATTTTTGGCCTCATTTTTCAGTCATCTAGATATTTTTATTTAGAAACGGTAAGTAAATGACGCACTATTTACATCCGTGGTCGTTATTTGAAAAAAATATGAGCAGTATAATCGTTGGGCGAGTCGTGCGGAAAAAATCACAGCAACGCAAACGACTCTAAACGTCACCAACAAAAACACGTAAATGACAATTCAAATAAATATTTTTACCCCGTTTCTTTGTTGTTGATAAAATCGCATAGTTCAATGTACCTGATCTCCGGAAGTTATTTCGTTATTTTTGAAATCAAACACCAATAGAATATAATATTATTTTTTGGATAAATTACACAGTAAAATCTCAATCAGCTGTGCTATTTGGAAAAAACTACCACGCATTGTCTTGAGTACGAAACATGAAATTATTCACGTAGACAAAAAGTTCAATTGCCGCTATACCTCCATTTTGGTGTAAAAAAATCTTTGAATTTTCGTCATTACAATTTGTACGTTATAGCTAATATCCTCAAATCATTCCCTAACAATGAGTATGCAACAAGAACTTTTTGAGAAAAATATAGATCGTGTACTGTGGGCGACGTATTAAAGAGATATTTATTATTCGTCTGTTTTATCCGTATTCGATACGATAAAATACGATGTATTTTTGAAGACCGTTGTGGAGTTCACACGACATATCAGTCGAATCTCCGTAAAAACTGTTTCAATTCATACGGAAACGTTTAAATGTTCATACTTTTTTTCTATATCGTACAAACTAGATATTTTTCCTAGCCCGTGGAACAAGGCACTCGCAAATTTCGAAAGTTGACTGGCAAATAATAAGCTTTCGTTGTTGTTGATTTACCATTTTCAAAGTCGTACAGGAAACCTCGGACGGGCCGCGTGAAATCAGACCGACTTTGCGTATTTCCCGAAAAAAAAAAACAAAAGACTCGCTAATTCTTGCAAACAGTTCGCAACATTTTTGGATCGGTAAGTGAATGAACCGACTTAGTAGGCCGGCTTTTTGAAAGTTGCGTGCGTTCTACCGACGTCTTTTTCTTTCTTCCGAAAACTGCTCGTTAGCTTTTGTTTTGACCTAAAAGACGTGCCCTCCGTGTCGTAAACCGCGGCTTATCGAGCTGTGTCCGTGACCGACGCACAGCCGGCTCGGCGCTGCATTTTCTCGTGTGCACAAAAGCGCGAAATTTCATTACGAGCTCGCGTATATGTATTGCGCTCGGTACGATATTTATTATTACACGTTACAAACACATTATAATACGCACCGCGTGTATAAACGTACTAATAATATGCATTTATTATATACACATATTACAACGTCTACGAAATCCAGTGAACATTGCCACTCGGGCGATAACGGTATAATATACGCGCGCTGACAAATCGGCAGTCATTTAGCTGCAGCAGAAACGTAGCGCGTCCCCCGCACATTACGCATCTCCTCCGATCCGCCATCACCGACGAACATCCTTCGAAAGTGAAATTTACCATTCATCGCATTCCCAACGTACTCGTATTTATATATGTATACGTAATAACAACGTAAAATACATTGTTTTGTACGTGTATACAGGGTGTTCCGAAATGATTGTGTGTGCACACCAAAACGGGTTAGGACCGTCGAGTTTTTTCATTGCCGGCCGAGCAGATTGCGCTAAGGTTTACCCGAGCCGAGGAACGCGCTTTGATCGCGGGCGGTTTGGTGGAAATGTTTTGAACGGTAGAAAGATCTTTTGCTCTTTATTGCGTTCCCCGGACGTTACGATTATTTTAATATTCATACTGTGATAATATAAGACACTCAGGCGCGGATCTGAGGGGCTAAAGGGCTTTAGATCCCCCTCCGTCCTCCGGTCGCATTTTAAGTTGTATGAAATGAAATTATTAGCTGCCGTTGAAAATCATATGAATATGTTTCATCTTCAAAAAAAAAAATTAAAAGCTTTACGCACGTCGAAAGATACGATCACAATACTTTTTGCGAACTGTATCCACACGTCGTAGCAACTTCAGAGGAAGAAGAAACAGCTGATCGGGAGACATCGGCTAAATCAACGAGTTTTAACTCTATTGAGTGTAAAAACGAGTGATTTGGCCTAGATACAGTTGCTAATGTTATTTCATAATATACAGAAAACATTGAGCGTTCAACTACAGAGTCCAAAACAAGATTTGTCAAGTGCATATTCGCATACGCTGAACAAATTATACGTTTATTTGAAGAAAAAAGGAGAAGTCCTAGTGTAGTGAATTTTCTAATCGTTTCAAAAACGTGAAGCAACAGCATTGGTTGGGTGAAGGAATACGAATTCAACGTGTATGCGGTCGGAAAACAGAGAGACCTAAAAACATCAAGTACTGAGGAGCGGCCTACCGTTAATTTATCGTTTAATTATGGAGTTAAAAACGAGATTTAACGACGGATATAACGAAATAATACATTTAGAAGCTTTGATTCCAGCTAATAAAGATGCGCACAGTATTGATGACGTTTTGAAGGCAATAATCTGTGAACGACCTACCGGCAAACTCAGACGCGGAGTTCAGATAGCTGAATTAGAGCTTTGAAAATCGAAATGGACACAGGTAGTAGAACCGAAATCAGCTATCAGAGACATTAAAGTACTGCGAAACGTTTTACCCAGACATTAAAGTTCTATTACGAGTGTTTGCAACGATTGAAACGAAGATCGTTTTCTTCTTTAAGACGCCTCAAAAACTGTAATATGCGATCCGACTTGTCCGAGGATAGGCCCAATGGTTTTCGCAGTTCTTAATGTACAAAAAAAAACATTGATATTATTCGGATGATATCGTAACTCGATTGTCGAAAAGTCAATGAAAACAGACGACCGGTCAAAACGAAATGTGTCGTTCTTCTATTTTTCGTGTTTATTCACTTGTTTTACGATAAACCCGTTTCTAGATCCGAAGACACTGCGCGACCGCGTGCCGAACGATCTCCACAAACTGGTGTTACATGTCGTACGACCGGTGGACATTTCGGGATTGTGACATGCCTAATCGGATAGAAGCCCGTCGTCCCTTTGGCTCGGATAGAATACCTGATTACACATGCGCAGCGGTAGAAAAAACAAACTCGAGGACACGTTCTTCTTTCGGCTGCTGTACGCCCCACGGACTACTGATTACGGGTTCGCGAGATTTAACCGAAATCGGACGAATCGTTTTGGCACACCCTGTGTGTGTATATATATATGTATATGTATAATATGTGTATAATACGAGCCCCGCACGTGTGTTGCAATTTCGCTAATGGCACGACCCTCCTACACCTATACTATCCTTTTATTATCATAATACACCGACCCCCGCCGGCGATTCGGCTTAATGACGTTTCATAACTGTCAATGTATAATTTCCGTCCGTGTATCATGTCTCCCGGTCGGTCGCGATCTCGGGGGATGAAATCAAAAAAAAAAAACGACAAAAAAAAAAAAAATCTGAAAAAAAATCGCGATAATAATTTACAAAAGCCGGGCGGCGAATCTTTCGTCACGCGGCGTGTCGACGGCCTAAACGATACCCGGCAAATCGTCCGTCGTTATCCGTACCGCTAGCGGATGTCGTACGCTATAATTGTTGCGGGAAAAAAAAAATTTAAAAAAAAATACACTTAAACGGGGTAGCCACTGCGCTTCGGGCGGATCAGCATACTTTAGAAATTGCGGTTTAAACGGATTTTTTTCGTACATCTAACGATAAACCGTTGCCTTTGATAATACGATTCTGAACGAGTTGTCCAGTGTACGTCGTGGCAAAAACAAATTTAACAATAAAAACACATATCGAATCTGTGTGTCTTGGATGTTATGATCAAAAGAATCTATATCGATGTGGAAAAAACACGTCTCCCGTAATTATTTGTTCCCCCCGTAAGAAACACACAGCCGCCCGGAACGACGAGTTTTACGACAAAATTACAACGTGAAATCGGCTATAAACCGAAATTGCGCAAACCGATTTTCTAAATTTTTTTGTAAAACTATCTTTTTTCATTAAAGTTTCGAGACTTAAAAACTAAAGGTTTTATCGAACAATAAATGCGTAAAATTAAAAAAATTTCAATGTTACATTGCTCCCTTAAAAATGATCAAAGTCGATTGAAATTTCAGCAGTAAATTCATCAAACCCTTCCTAATGACATATAATAATTCATGTCAAACGGAGCGATTTTGACTTTTTCGTTTTTGGATCATAACTTACTAACTAACTCAACATTTCAAAAAATGCTTCAATTTAAGTACCATCTACGATCAATGACCTATATTTTTATACGTTAAGATCGGAGCATTCCTTTTACTAGAAAATTTGATAACAGAAAAAAAAAATAAAAAAAATATGTCGTTAAAAACTATATCGGTAGATTGATAAATTGTGTGATTTTCAAAATTTTTAGTATATAGTTATAAATGACGTTGTGTTCAAATTTCAAGTCAAAAAACCTAAAATTAACCCATTCATGAATGAAAAACCTAAAAATCTACAAATTTGGCCCTTTGAATGTAATGAAACTATTTGAAAGTTCATTCGAAGTTGTATAGTACATGATTGTCTAAAATGTCAAGACTCTTCGAAAATTTTTTTCGAAATTATGGAAAAATACGCGTTATTGACTAAATTCCGTTTTTAGCGGTTTTTTTTTTTTGTTGCAATTTTTCGGTGGTCTTCCCGTCTCGTTAAAAAACTATTGAGAAAATCGAAAAACGACCTTTTTAAAGTACCATCTTGATCCAATTTTCTAAAAAAAAGTTACTGTATGCAGAAATCGGTGCTATCTCTCTGGTAGAAATTTTGTTAACAGCATACAAAAAAAAATAACATCATTGTAAGAACAACACACTCTCCGCTGACGCTCAGAATCTAAAAACGGAAGACACGTTTGATACCTACGCCTATTTCAGTACTTTTTATAAAATATCTCCCGCGACGGCGTGTCGGCCGACCACGGGAGATCGACAAATATCGTGTCAAAAAAAAACAAAATTAAAACCTTGTCGTAAAAGTTTTTTGAAAAATTTGCAGGGTTACAAATGTACATACTTAAAAAATATTGTCACGCGTGTAACACTTTGAGCTATACTTTTGAAAACAATCTTAATCTATAGCCTACGTTATGGTATTTTTTCGAACTTTGTTGAAGAACTGATATTTTCTTCTCTTATTCGATTTTGATAATTTGGGTTAAACTTTTATCCATTATTATTGAAGTAAATACATTGTGTTTTTTTAAGACGAGTTTCATCAAGAGTGTTGATGAAATATTTACAAAAATTTTAACGTCGGATGAAAATTTAAAGCTCTGTGTCATCTTGAAAACCGGTTTTTACAAAACAATATAAAATAGTAGTGTACAACGCATCGTAATTACACCCATATAATAATTATTATAACTTGGGTGGTGTATTTCATATTGTACAAAACGTTTAAGTTATTTACCGTTTTTCCAGGTACCTAACACGTCATTAAATACGGACAAATTTTCAGGAATTCTACCACAGCTTACAGAGTTTTAACATTTGCCGATAAATGTGTGTACGTACCACCGAACGCAGGCCAATGGCATATATCCAGATTACCAAACGGAGTCTTTTTTTTCTTGTCCTTCTGTGCATTTTTTTTCGCAAAATGCTCGCACGTCAACAACAGTGGTTACAAATTTAGCTTCGCCAACGACGGGCGAAATGTTACGACGTGCACGAGGCATTGATATCCTGACGGTTTCACGTCGATAATACGAGTAATACGCTGTCTAATCGGCGGGCGTGCAGACCGTACGCGAAAAATAATGTGAAAAGCGATTATAATAATTTATCGTGTTTGTACACGCTCTTAACACCGTCGCTCGCACGAAACGGGCTGTAACACCGTCGGTTCGTAAGCGCGTCGCGGTTTCGGATTTTATACACACCCGTTTTTACGACGAGCTTTACACGCGTCTACAAGCCGTTTATTTACCGCCGTGTCATCATTATACAATATCCGTCGAAAATAATATTGTACCCGACATTGTGCGCGCACCGCGATTTTATGTGATGTTTTGCGGGGGTTTTACAATGTAGTAAGTACACCTACCGCTAATTTGCGACGAAAAGTGCGCGGCGTGACCACCGCGGAGATTACCGCGAAAAATCGGAAATTTATTCGTTCAAAACAAATAACCGCGAGCGCGTTACGTGTGCGCACCTATACTCTCCCCTACCGCGACGAGTGTGTGTGTGCGCAGGAGATTTAAACTCTGAATAATAATAATAACGACGATTACGAACCGTCGTAAAAGTAGCTTTTGTACGATACGTATTACACAAATTGTCGTCGGTTAACATAATATTTTTCTCTATTTTATGTCAGTTTTCACGCGACGAGACAGCTGTATAGAACGGAATTCTCGCCCGCGGTTACGGGGGACGCGTTGTTCGTATTTAGCGCCCAATAAACGCGTTTAGTCGTTTACGCTTTCGCAATAACGTGGAATTATATTTTTACCCGTACGTCGTATACACCGGTGTTTGACCGTTGTAATATAATAATGTGATGATAATATCGCTGTCCGAAATCGATTATATGAAAACGAAAAAAACCCTTCCGACAATCCGTTTAGTACGATAATTCAGTCAGTTTGACGACACGAACGACGGCGTAGTACGTTTCCCGGAACCGGATTAAAATAATAGACGCCGGACAAAGCTGGTTTCTCGCGAGTCGTTGTTGTTGTTATAGTACGAGTTATGACCGTAATTATATACCGTAATATTGTTGTAATTGTCACCGTGGAAAATGCGACTTTTCTCCGCTTGCCGTTAACGCTAAAAAACGATGGTTACTCCACACCGTACGCGTATTATCACCGTACAGAACAATAATAATTTAGTGATACTATTATTCGTGGATCTTCGCGAAGGGTCGCGCGTTTCGGTTTCGCGCCCGTCTGCAGGACATCGAGACCGAAAACCCGTTTGGCGTGCTATTAAATCACATAATGTCGTTAAACGTTTTCCAGCGCACAATATCAACCAACATTATAAATATTACGAACCATTATAAAATAAAAAATGCACTCGAACAGCGAAAATTACGCAAAACACGTCTGAAAAATTACATGCCGAACGCGCGTGGGCCGTAACGAGAACAGTGACGTATTTAAAGGTCCATGTCTCCATATCACCGTAATTTGGTTTTTTGAGCTTTATTTTTAACGCGTTACATTCGAATACTTCTCGACAGGTACCTCCTGATCTTTCTCGTCAACCGTATTACACTTTAATCCATATAGTAGTTTATGCGAAACTTGTAAGTTAATTTTCAAACAATAACACGTGTGTGTCGTAAATTTTAAAAAGTGTCACGAAAAACAGACTTACCAACGAAATACGAACAATTTTTTTGTCCGTTTGGTACTCCAATTAATACTCTATAGTGTCGTTTTTCAATGGTTCGTCATTGCTCCCGTAATTTATATTTAAACACACGCCTTTTACTCACGTCATCCAAAATACGGACTTACTCGAAGCAGTGAGCGATTTTTAAAATTTAATACATATGTATACCATAATAACCATCAATTTTTCCACATTTTCGAACTTGTTTCCTAGATATTTACAAATGGAGTTGAGAAAATTTTTTTTTTTTTAATTCTGAGTGGATATCTTTAGATTTGTATGAATAATTATGTTTGAATATTACTTGAATTTTTTTGATCTCATTAAGATTTCTCATTAACTGTTATTACCGATTTTGTCAAAATCCTAAAGACGATCGGTATTGTTTTTAGATATAAAAATCAACTCACAAAAATGTTTTGCACGATTTTGCTCCGCCTCCCCCTTATTGAAATAATAGCTATACGCTTTTACATGCATGACTTATACCACGAACGGATTCGTTATTTTTTTTATTTATATAGGTATCGTCGGAAATGGCGAT
>CM029359.1:1396387-1426707 GCA_017140985.1 Hormaphis cornu | reverse complement strand
AACTATCTTCCCCGTTGACCGAAATCACTTTTATCCTCTTGAGAAACATTTAAAACTTTTCCTGAAATTTCGCTGGAAGCTGGACGTAAACAATCGGGAAAATATGAATGTATAACATGTACGTTTTCATCACTACACAATTATGTACTTTGACTATACATATTACGTCTTACGAAAAATTACCCATTAAATATAACGATTACGCGAGCTAGATTTTTTTCCAATTTTTTCTAAGTGACGGCGTTATCCCATTATCATTTTATTTTGTATAATTTTCCACTCTATTGGTTTAAATTTGTTATTTTTTTTCGCGAACAATTCGTAAGTTCAACACTTTTGTGTCAATATACGTATATGTATTAAATCAAAAGACCGTTTTGTTGGTCCGCCGGTCAAAAACTTCGTACGATCGTAACGCGTTTCGCTGTCATTTTGTCGAAAACACGACAAAGCAGTTAAAGTTAATAATTATTATTTCTGCGCCACTATACGCGCCATGCTGTATCAATTACCGAAATGCTCTTGTGCCGGACATCTGTGTGCACCGATTGTCAAAATCACAATACAATACGCATTTGTACGGTTTAGGGCGTCCAGGAGGGTGATCGACCAATACGACTAATTCACCGCTGGTACTTTGACTCATATGCTCTTGTTTTGAAACTCTAGTAAGTACCTCGCGGTATTTACACATATATATATTTTTAGTTTTTAGATTCCGACGAATTAGAGTAAACCATCGTAAAATATCTATATCTATATATATATATTGTGACGAACACGCAATTTTCAAACCTTTCAAAAACTACAATATCTATACTCGGCGGGAAAATCTAAAAATCATAGTAGGTATGAACAGTATAATAGGTAGACGATCAACAACAATACACTATATAAATAAGTTTCTACCGGTAAATATTTTAAACGAGGGTAAAAAAGTATAGCCGAGCGAAAGTACGAAAAAAAGTCCGCCCTACCTAAAAAAGCGTACACGTATTATATTAACACTTTCCAATCTTCGCTTAGCCATATACTTTTTATAGGTTTGTATTGGCCATGAGATTTCTTTCATTTTTCAATGCGTTCCACGGGATCAATTCATAAAAGTTTTCCCCGCAAGTATTATGATTTATTATATAGTTTTCAGGGGTGGTTTTCCGGACGGTGCGGGCCGTGCCCCCTGACCAAAAAAAAATACAGATCATAAATAGGTGTATAAAATAACTATTTTTTTTTTTTTTATAGATAACCATAATATCGTACATGGTACTTTGAGGGGTCATAGATTTAAACGTAAAAACATAAAGAGTAACAATCGAAAAATGAAGCGATATATCGTTAAAAATACGGCAAACGTGTTTTTGACATAATCGATTTAGATTTTTGGCCATAACTTCCACAACGATAAATTGGAGTAAGTGGCGAAATGTTCGCATGATATTCACATTGGTACGATCTGATACGAATATCAAGAAATGTCGACAGTTTCCAATCTTCGTTCGATAAAAAATTTAATCTTACACAAAAAGTTTCGAAAATTTAACACAAGGTTCCAAACGTGTAAATAGTTGTTTGAAAATTTGTCGTACCGTTTGGCCATACTTGGAAAAAAATTCGTAACTCACACAAATTTGTTGCTCAAGATTTGAAAATCGAATGTGTAAAACGAAATTATTTGTCATCCGAGTAAAAAAATTCAAAAAAAAAATCCGCACAGTATATAATATCCGAACGCGTACAAAAAAAAAAAGTTGGTATTGAAAGACGGTGTTGTTTTGATTATAAAAATGAAATATTACGCACCGCGGTTTTGCAATTGATATAAAAAAAAAAACGTAAAAACATAAAATAACTGTCCGAACGGATCCGAAATTTTAAATTGATAAACTAAACGTTGCGACTATTCTCTCCAATTCTCTATTTGAGTAGCTGAAATCGCTCAGAACGTACACAACTTTTGTATACTATAAACCTTCCGAAACTGCAGTGACCCACAGCATCACGCTACCTAGAGCGATGCCGGTTTTTTTTTTAACTTTGGTAACAAACGTTTTTTACACGTTCGTATATTGGGGGTATCTAAACACAAAAACATTAAACAAAATATCAAAAATGTTTACGGATTTTCAACGTCGTTTGCGTACGCGCGGTAATCCGATTCGTTTGTAACAACAGTCGATGTTGTTCCTACGTCGCGGAAATAACGATCAAAACCCGTTTTTCCGTTGCGATTTCGCGAATTAATTCGTTTTGACTGCGTGGCGTCCCCGTCTGACCGACCCTATCAGCGCGCACCGTCCATTAGCGATGGGTCTGTCGGACGGCCGATTTGTTATACGGCCAGCACAAAGTATATAATAATAATAATATCGAGTTTCCTCGTATAATTTCATATATAATTAAATACGATTATTAAACCCGATGCTTTTATACGGATTTCCAGAAATTAAAACGAATTGCCGTCAAATCAAAACGCGTTGCCGCTGCACCGAACGCATAATACGTATTTTGTACTCATATTTTACCTACGCCGTGTGTGTCACCGGGAAAATGTATTTCAATCGTTAAGCACGCGAAGAATCGTTTTGATATGATATTTATAACTGTCACAACAGCCATGCTGTTTAGTGCTATAACGCGTTTCACTCGGGTATTTTACCGTCGAAGTTTTGTCGAATGAAAATTTCCGTGGACGATTCAACGTCACTTGTGTTTCGTCTGCAAATCCACGCAAGTGCTCAAAATGCAAGTCATTGATAATACCTGGTGTCGGCGGAAGAGCCAAAATTGAAAATTTCGGGGAGGCTGATTTGCTGTTAAGCCCCTCAGAGATATTACGCGGGTTTTTTTTAAATTCTGAGCGACGAGCGAGCTGAAATGTATCGTTTTTACGCGATGATGTTTTTTTTTTTGTTTTTCCGTCAACAACCACCATTCGTACGGAAGGAACGTTCCGGTTTTCAAAGTCGGTAAATTTTCTCAAAGGTTTATCGACTCCGGTGGTATTTTGGTTGAAGCTTTTATTTTTTGACATTAGGCTCACTTTTTGCGTTTCACCCCGAAAACCAAAAAAAAATCGAGAATTTTATGGTAAAAAAAAAAAAAATAAAATTTTCAGCTTTGTGGTGATGACGTTTTCGGGTACATAGAAGGAGTGTTACGTTGAATACCGCGTAAAAGTTTGGATTTCGACTTTTTGTTTGAAGCGTTTTTTGATTATTTTCGGAGTGCCGAAATTAATAAAAAATCGTTCCTTGTCGTTTTCCTGTAACCGAACTTTTATGTACTACTTTAATACGTTATGAAAAAGTTTTTGCTAGGTATATTACTCTATTTTTTTTTTTTTTTTTACGTAAACTAATAATAGTAGTGTACTTAACCATTTTTTATTTTCAAGTTTTGGGACTCGAGACTAACCGGCGGCCACCCACGAACCGCATATTACGGTTATTGTCATCCCCTGAACGTCGTATAACGCTGCACACTCGATCCGAGTGAAATGTAGGTCCGAGCTGTTTCGAGAAAACTATACGTTCCAAAACGCGGTCACCGTGTGAATGATTATTACGAATATTGTTTTCGATTAAACACCAAGAACGATGCGTATTAATGCGTTAAAAAAGGGACAGAGGAAGTGTTATTAATTTCCACCGAACGCGCATGATATAATACGGTGTAAATGATTAAAACGAATTCCGATGGATCGCTTTTGAGCACACGCGTGAAATATATTGCGTTATTATTCGCCGACTCGTTAAAAAGGTACTCATTAGCATTCCGGAAGCATACGTCGTTGTGTGTTTGTGTTTTTTTATTAAAACGCGTATCGCACTTTTCACGCCTCTCTTGACAAAGGGCGTTTAATGGGTTCGGACGAACTAAAAAACAAAACAAATAACAGCGCGCATCACGTCGTAAAAAATTTACATCCATACATCATAATGTATATACAATATTACGATGTGTATATTTCACATGTGACGGCTCATAGCCGTGCGTCGCGCAGTTATTAATTCGAATAATATTCGTATCCATTTATGTCCAAACTCAACGCGTGATACCGAAATAAAAATATTGCGCCATTCATCGACACATACATATATTAGACTCGCTGATTTTGTTTCTAATTTTGAAGCGAACAAACTTCGTTTCCATCAACACCACCGCGTACGGCCGTTAAACGAATAACCGCGAAGTACCTGTCGTTGATTTTGTTTAGAATGTTATTTTTCAACGTTGGTATATATTTGTTCGAACCCCGTTTTTTTCGTTGTTGTACCAAATACAACAATAACGAATTAATTTAATTGAATACCTATATTTTTTACTTATTTAAAGTACATTAAATATTGTACTTCTGCAGTGGGGAACAACACGATTGAAAATCAGTTGTTTTCCGTAAGTACTCGCGACGGTATAAGGTCGTTCGATACTTGCGTGGAACAAAAAGAAAAGACAAAAATCGCGCTCTAGGTATTGTTTTGAACACGACGCGTACTTAATAGTGGCAGGTACTGAGTTAATAACGTTTTTTGGCCAAATTAAATATTTAAATAAACAAATTTTACCTGACACGGTGAAACTACAACGTGTTTATGAACTGTACGATACGATTAATCACGAACGGTCTGACTTCACAGAAAGTAATTATTTTATATATAGTCGCGGACGCGTTCAAATAAACATACTTTGTGCACACGTATGATCCGCGGTGCAGAAATATGAGACGTGGTAGTGTAAGTATTCTTAATGTACGTACATTTCAGCGGTACGAAGAAAAACAAAACGTGCATCCTGCTGATTCTGATCTGAGAATTTGTACTTTTTCCGCGATTTAATTCTTACGGCTATCCTGCAGATAACGTGTACATGTTTTTTTTGCCATTCGATATCGGCTACAACGACATTTCCGTATATCATAATACATATCGATAATTATTGTCGCGCGATAACGAATAAACCCGAACATCGAGTCGCGTTATGCAGCGTTCGACACCCGTTTGGGCCTCGGATTACTAATCCAATCCCGGCAAAATGCCGCCGCGGGCCGTCAGCTCGGTTTTATTATTAATTAGCCGAAACGGACTGCAATATATGTATCGGATTTCGTCGGTCCGCAGATGGACACGTTGAAATATGATCTGCCAGTCGTCCCTATATCGCCGGACCCTATCTATATCTATTAGCAGTCAGTAAAACGTATATAATGTTTTGCTCGTCGAACGATGTTTTTGTCAGCGTGTTACGTCGTCGTTACATATAATATAAATGTGCACAAACGCACACGTGCGATGCTATTTAGGTCGTCGCCATGCGCGTGTAGGAGCACAGGGCGAGTTTTCAACATCGCTCGGGCCGATTTCGTAAAAGATAAGACTGCAGTAAATAACAAAATCGGATACGGTGGAGTTTTAAAATCGTTCGGCAAAGTGTGTGTGTGTAGACAGACCGTAATGGTCAATAGTTATGACGGTATGGTAGGAAAAAGAAAAAACGATTCCGATACGATTATTAGCATATCGTCGAGAGGAATTCAAAGCATCCTCGGGTTTCGTACAGACTCTTCTGCACATGTTCAGTATTCGTCGTGGCCTCTTATGAAAGACGATACCACTCCGTTTAGCTTCATTTAACCACCCGTACATGTTGTGCGATTACTTTAAAATACGTAGTCACCGAGTTAAATGTGATGTGAACGGGGACTGCAATGGTCGTCACTTGACTGAATAAACTCTTAATCAAACGTTTTAATCTTTGTACAAAATAAATACGTTTCTGTTTAGGTTGTGACCACTCGAAAATGAGTAAGCTTATAACGTTTGATAAACCGAATTCCATTACGCTTTGGTTTTCGTGAGGTTAGCAAAATATAAAAAAAAAAAAAGTACGAAATTTAACTCGATATTATACTCGCATGAAAATATTTTGGAATATTTAATTTGAATTGCCTATTTTTCGTCTTGTCTGCGTTATACAACAGTCGATCAGTATTATTTCGTCGAATTAATTTTCAAGGGGCAAAATGTAGGCATTTTGTACCGCACGTTTAAACGCATTAAAATGGACAGATTTTACTTTGCGGAGAAATGTGTCATACTGCAATTTCGTCGAATCAACGTAATCGAATTTTTTTTTGGTTTTTTTTGTACGGAAAACAAGAAAACTTTCCATAAGGCGCATTGAAATCCGATTAATTTGCTAAAAAGCCTACGAAAAATTACTTAAAAACTTATAAAATAAGACGAATTCGATCTGTTGTTATAATTTTGACAAAATACAATTTGAAAGTCCAACGTGCCAGCTGTAACTGTGACCTTTATAATATAAAAAAAAAAAAAACGATAACGAAAATCGACGTACGTCAAGTTGGCCCACACACCACAATATTTCATTATCAAAATAATCCTCAAAACATTTTGGAACCTTTTCGGAACTATTTGGAACCAGGTTCATAGAATTTGAAACACAAATCCTTTCTCGGATAAAACAATTTTCGATTGGATGGCCATCTTAATTTACTTGTTCCTGGAGTAACGTAAATAAAACCAATATTTTGGGACTTCTTTGGAACCGTGTTCTTGGATTTTGGAACTTAACGGTTTCGTGAATATCGGCTGGTCCCCGGTTTTCGAATTTCAGATATTCACCTGTATAACAATTTATATTCTTATGCAAAACAGTATTTAATTTGATTTTTTTTAAAATTCATTTTTAATAATATTGTCAAGTCAGTAGTAGGCTTTAGTTTATTGTTCGGAATTTCACCGCGTCTGCTAGAAACGAGTACGTTGTTTGATAATCGTTCAAAAAAATCGATGTGACAAAGAGACTATAGAAATAATTATTGTCCGCGGCCAGTGTATTCGCAAAGGTCGTCCGAACTGCACGTAACCGTACGCGATTTCATGACGCTCAATCGCAGTGACTCTTCGACGTCCCTTTCGTTGCTGACAACTAGTGCCGAAAACATCATTATATACGATACATATATATACGCATTAGGTGTTGCTTTAGTGACACATTTTATCTTCGACGAGCGGGTTAGTGGGTCACGGGTACGGGTGAGAGGACCGGTGTTAACTGTGTGCTGTGTGAAATACACGATGGCGTATTTCGCGATTACGAAACATAAACGTCGGCGTAAAATACCTCGGACGACATACCTTGCTGACCCCGATGCGACAAAAAAAAAGGAAGAAGCTCTCCGAGAAGTCACCGGGCCGGACGCCCGGGGCCGGAGAGACCGAAGGAGAGAAGAAACCGCCATTTTTCCCGACGGGTCAACCGTAAGGACTGTCGATTCGGAGGTCGATGCGTTTTCAAAACATAACGATAAAGTTATTTTATATATATAAATAAAGTTATTATACGGACCAATCATTGTGTAAGGTGCTCTCTGTGTTCTCTAAACCCACGGCGCTCGTACAAAGGATTTTCAGGCGGCCAGTGTCGGCCGTAAGGGGTGAAATCACGGCAACGCCTTTCGCTGTTCTAATTATTATACGAATATATACGTAATTTATGTGTCTTTGAGCCGTTTTTTTTTTGTCGAATGAGTGAGCGATCATGCAGTTATTGTTCAGCAACGCGTTTTAATTTTTGTGATAGTCGCCACCGCTCACAACGCGCCCTGTGCAACACGTGCGTTTATAATACAGTTCGTGCCGTCCTAACGTCGCACCGTATACCGCGTTTGGTAACAATAATACGATATAATATGCACCGCACTCGAGATTAATGCACGTCCGTCAAACGCAGTCCCGAACTCGGCAGAATATCGCAATAACAACGATGATATTAACTAATATTGTGCATTATTAAACTATTATCATCATCGTCTCGTTTATAATAACCTCCGGCGCGGTCATCGTCGCGTACGTGTCCGTAGCACGTACTCGCGCGCTTAAAAAGTCCGTCTCGTGTATTATATTTTAATAATAAAACGTAATATATTTGTTTCGCGTTACAGCCTCGGTGTCGCGACAAGCTAAAAAAACGTCCAGAGGCGATCAAGTTTAAACACCCGGCCGAACGCACACTCTCCTGATTTTTTATTTTATTTTCGTATTATTAAAAAAAAATCACTCTAGACCGCGTGGGTAGTTTGACGGAGTAGCCACGACGCTTTGGCTGGGTCCAGAAGTTGCGGTTTAAACGCTTTGTTTAATATCTGAAATTAATTTAAAAAAAAAACAATTGTCTAGCACACGTCCTGGTAAAAACGGATTTAACAATAAAAACTTTTTATCGAATCCGTATCGTTCCTATTTAAGAATTTACGTAAAAGTCTCCGCAGCTTGGCCCAATCTTTATTTTGGACCGACGTACCACGGAGGGTAGATAAGTTATTCGTCATGATCGTCTTTCTTCCCAGATCGGTAAAAACCACCCACCCACCTTAAACGACCCAGTGGCGATTGCCTCTGAAAGGAAGTAAACATATCAGCTAGTTCACCTGCACGCTTGCACTGCTCCAAATAACGCGCATTTCGGTGTGGTTAGAATGTGTGGAATATAAAATTGATTAAAAAAACACTGCGATATCATTAAATTTTCGTCGAAATATTGGCGGCTACAAAATCGTTTAAAAATAAACGGAAACGATTGCCAAAATGGTCACCTCTCACAGTCGGCCGCGCATTCTGTTAACTGTTCTCGTATTCTGCAAATGCGTTTTTTTACAACGTGTCGCTAACGATGAATAAATTACGTATACAAAAAGAATAATTACCCATAACGAGTTATAAATATTCAATTTTGGCAGTGAAACAACAAATACTTTAAATTGTCTTCATTTCGAACAACAGTTATATTTAAAAACGAAACATTACAATCAACAAATTCTGTTACATATTATGTTTAACAAATTATACGTTATCGTTTTTTGTTTGTTTAACAAATTATAGGTTTTCGAAAATATTTTAAAACACTTTTTGTGCCTTACACTGTAAAATACATAAACAAAACAATTGATATTTTACACTGGTAAATTGCAGCAAAACATCATCAGCAGAAGTCAATCCATATAAAAGTGAAGGTACAGCACAAATACTAATTATTAATAATTACAATAGTTACATAAATTAAGTCAAAATCATAGTTTGTACGAAATTAAAAGATTTAATTTCTACTGAAATGTATACAAAAAAGATCCCGAATATCACGAAGTTTAAGAAAATATTCAAGTATTAGCAATTTTAAAACATTTTATCGATACGTTTTAAAACAGTTGTAGTGTAATCATTATTGTTATCAATATTGAAGTATTATAATACAATAAAAAAAGTACAAATCTATTGCGTACAGGTGCAAACAACGTGATACAAATAAAATCAATCATTTTTGTTACCGAACTCGCGTGATTATTATTTTCTTGATTTTGAATTGAACATATGTATAAGATCGTTTACTCGGCCGTGATTTTGTATAAGGTTAGATGAAATAGATTTACAACAAATTTGCTTCGACGTCTTCTACAATATATAAAAAACAATATGATAAAATGAAAAGAAAATATTGTATAATATCAAATGTGTAATATGTATAATACAGTAAAATTGCGTATGTGCTAATGTGTGTGAAGAGATTTTGAAGAGAGAACGATAAAGAGATTGTATTAAAATATTAATATTTAAGTCAAATCAACTCGTGGTAAATTTAACTGACACATTTTTATGAAATTATCATTCTCAAATTCTAGCGTTTTATTTATATTAATTATAGCTATTATCAGAATTTTCCGGAATAATTTAAAAAGTATTCAATGCTTTCGTAAAAAGTGTGTAATACGATGTGATACAATGTTAGTAAAAAAAAAAAAATGAATTCTAATTAAAACATTTAAATCTAAAAAAAATCTATTACAGTTTAAACGTTTTTCACAAACGTCAAGTTTGGTGACTGTTTTATATCGTTGTTATTTCTTTTAGACTAAATTAACGCGTTGTAGGCTAAAATATACCGAAACTTAGGTTTAATTAATTAACGTTTTTGTATGTGAGAATGAATCTCATAATTCATTTCATTATACACATTGCGCGTAAAATAATATTAAAAAATTTTCGACTCTGCAAAAATAATTCAAACATTTAAAATTAAAATAGTTACTTAAATAACATAAAACTAGATATTACTTATTTTAAGACGAAATGTTTAAGTTGAACTTGTTGCTGATTCTAATACGCATTGTAGGTATGATAGTTATTACTATTCGGTTTTAAGATAATCATTCTATAGACTCCTGCACAAAGTAACGCTAACAGTTAATTGAATCCTTAAATTATAATATAGTTAAATTGAGTGAGATCTAGAAGAAATTCGTTCGTACTCTAGATTTATTAATTTACAGAACGTTTGAATTTTTACCTAGGATTGGGTATATATTTTGTTTTGAATACTATAACATATAATATGTGCAAATGCATAACAGTGATTTTTCACAAAATTGAGATTCAAAATTTAAATTCAGTTACGAGCGGGTTTCGTACATGGATTATTTGTTCTTAGTACTTAACGTGTTCCTTCTCTTCTATTGTACAACATTTACGATACGTGCACTTACCAAAGTGAGACATTAAAAACAAATTATTATATAGTGTACATATTTATACATAAAATAGCGGTATTCAAAATAAATAAGTTGAATTTTACAAACGCTACAAATCATGTAAATACACGTTTAGTATGAAACAAAAATAAACTGTTATTTTATTCAGACGGTCGAATAAAAAGTTTATTCGCTCTGTCATTAGCTGTCGGTAGTCAAGTCAACCGTTTTCAACGCTTCACAGAGCGAGTTATCCGTTTCGATCGTTTTCGTCGGTTCGTCTTCTTTAACGTTAACCTCCTCGGATAACGTCAACTCAATTTTGGGTATATCGATTAATGGCTAAAGACAAAATAAAAACGTAATCAGTATAAACGTACATTTTCAAAACTAATGAAAAACATAAACGTTTCGTGTTTTTTAAAAGCGATTCTGATCACGTTTATTTACGATATTTTTAATGTCCCACTTGGCAGTTGTAATATTCAGTCAACAATATTCTAAAGTAGTCAGTAGAGTTGTGTTAGTTTCGGAAAAATGAAATACCTGGTTCACTGCGATGATCACAGTGCGAGGGACCTATAAAGTTTACTGTCGTGTAAAAATTGTAATATTTTGAGTACACGATTTCGATGTATACCTACGCACGCTATTCAAATCCACGCTATTTTTACAACTGTCGTGTTGTACGGAACGAAAGATAGAGTAACACGTTTTCGTGCCTATTGAAAATGTGCTGTATTTTGAAAAACCGTTTATCGAGCCAATTTTTCGTTGTTGTCGTTTCGTGGATCACAACGGTTCTACATATAATAGTCACAACTTATGTGCACCGAAACGAAAATCACCACTCACCTCTTCGATGGTGTTGAACTCGCCGACGAGACGCCGAACGACACCGGGACCGGGCTGCTGGACAGCCGTTTCGGGCGCCGAACCCGCCTCGTTGGACTTCCAATTTTCAATGACCAGCTCCAACTTTAGCGACTTTTTCACCACCGAGTCCGCGTCGTTTTTCACGGTGATCGTATCGTCGAACGTCACGGACCGTCTGGACGCACTTCCGCGGCCGCCGCATTCAGCAACGTCCGGCTGCTGACCGTCGGCGGCGGCGGGCTTCTCGCTTTCACGATCCGTTTGGTCTCCGTTCCTCGCGCGCCGTTTCAGTATGCTCTTGGCCTGGACAAAACACGCGTTGTATTTTGAAACGGATACGCGAGGTGGTCTTAAGAGCGAACTACGCGCCGACATCAAAACCGTTAGAATATCACGTAAAATTCATACACAACACCGACGCCTCGTGGAGGAAAATACGCTGCGTGCCTAGAAATACGTCTTATAAAATCGTTCGAAAATCAGAATCAAAAAAAGAAAACTCGTTCGATCAGCGTTACGAATCTATCGAACGGATTTCGCGTCGGAGTTTGAAATACCATTTATAACTGTATTTTATTGATTTTGTTTTCCGAAAAAATCGACAGAGGTCGTCAATCGACTTTTTACAATTTATTTCGTGACGTAGCGGTTTACTGCGCGTTTTTCGTTACAAAACATTTACACGATAGTCTGGTGAAGAGACCGCACGATTCGTGCGCCTGAGACAGGGTAATATTATAATACGAGTCGAAAATGACGTTGAAGAAAAACGACGGAAACGATGAAAATTTTAAACGCGAAAAATCATTCGTATACACACACAATAGACCTGCGAGTCATCGTTTCGTTTGTTCGAACCGCGTTTTTGTACGCTGCTCGCATAAACTTTTCTCCGTGTAGCGCAAAACTTTTACCAAGATTATCTGGAGTTTCGGTTTCGCCTGTATCGAATCATCCATTCAGATGCTGATCAGCTAATTACTGTAAAGTTACAATTAGCGTCTCTCGCCGCTGCGTTCGGTCGATTTGAATGGTTTTTCGTCTGTTATACGCGTCGTTAAACGATTAAAATTCATCGGCGCGACGTTCTCGGCCGGAAGTAGGTGTGTATACTCACGGCGACGACTTCCCGTTCTACCTGCGCCGCGGTGTCTACCATGTTGAAAACTCGAATTCCCCGCTGCACTGCGGTGTCGAAACTTTCATATTTCACTCTGTACGGTTTATGTTTGAAAATATCTGTAGACAATCGATACGGCACACGATTATTATGATAATTTGAAAATATCTGTAGACAACCGATACGAGACACGATTATTATAATAATTATTACACGTAGAGTTCTCGAGGACTTGCGCTTTTTTTTTAAATTAAAACACCCAAAAGTTCCTCAAAAATTAACTTTGTTTTTGTAAAGCGAATGCGCGATTCGACAGCCGTATTATGTCGTCGCAGTGCTAACAAAGTTAAATTTATAGATATATATAGATTTCAAACAAGCAGTTCCACGTCGATCACCATAAATCAATTAGCTTTTTAGCGTGCGTACGTCGTGTGACAATTGTTATAAAAAGTATACAATATCGTGTTAGCAATTATATTCTATATTTTGTTCGTTTTAATAACATATAGTAAACAGCCTAACAGTGAAAGCGTATTGTACGCGCAAATCTTTGTTTAATTTTGTAGAAAAAAAAAAAAACAGAGCCGATAAACGACGATCGGGTAAAAAAAATTAAACGATCATTACAATATGTTATTGATCATACATTACGTAACGCGTTGACGATCTCTTGTAAAAGCGTACCGAATTTATAAGAATTTTAGTATAACGATTATTAGTAAATTTTGTATCCGCGTTTCGTAATGATGGTACGCGAACATGATAAAAATTCTCTCGTTCAACGTTCTACAATACAGCGCATATTATATCGTCTTTAGTAAAACACGCTCAATGTTTTTCAATAACGCACAAAGAGCCCAGAATCGACATGCGACGACGCTATAGAATCATTTCGTCTTTTGAAGAACGAAAAACAATAATCGTTTTTTTTTTTTTAAGTCCCTGAAAACAATTGAACTCGTAACGTTTCCTCTGCTTTTAAAAGTCCGTCTAGTACGCACGATAACCGTTTCTTTTCATAAACAACAGCTATTGACGAACTTTTTGTGTTCGGCCAAGTCGTGGTTGATTTACGGGCTTGTTTCGCGTATCGTTTTAAACGTGCGCGTTTGACAGATTTTTACACACTAATCAAGTGCCGGCTCGCATTAATTATCACACGTTACATTCTAGTGCGTGAAACAATACCGTGTTTTTAAAACGTATTTTACCCGTTTGTAAGCGTACACTATGGATATTAAAAAAAATAAAAACATACACTCGAGCGTTTGAAAAACCAATAGTGCGATGCCTATATATTTTTATTGTTTCGGGTTTAAGATTGTTAATAATCATCTGATTAGAACTCGACGAGCAATTTGTTATGCGTTGATCTAAACCGGCTTCGACTACGAATCGTTTTTCCTTTTAAATCTCCTCGGCCGAAAACGACTGTTCGCTTTCGTAACACGCATTAAAATGTACGCGCGTAGATCCATTTAACATCGAAAATACACATCACTGAGCCGCGACGTCATCTCGAGTAACGAGAGCGATCTCCATCGGCAAAGTATTATAATTTACCTTTTTTATATTTATCCGTTTCGGGCACCATTTTTCCCCCAGGGGTCATTTTTACCGTTGTAAGTTACCACCTATACATTATTATTACTATTTCGATATTATAACAATATAGCGTATAATATATTTTCCGCGCAACCCGTTTGTGACTCCGCCAAAGTGCACGGCGGAACGCGCTCCGTCAACATTGCAGTTGTGCGGGGTATAATAGCATTAAATTACCGCGCAACCGTACGTAAATCGGCGAGAAAGAAAAAACAAAATCAAATATGGTTTTGAGTTGTTTACGGGGAAAAACGAAAGTTTTGCTAAACGGTAAATATTTGCCGCGTGTCAAACGCAGCGACCAGAATACGCGCACGGAATGTAATCGAATGGTTCACGATCGACTAATTTTTGTGTGTTTTGCGCGGAAAACGGCTCGTGTAATATTAATAATATTACAAAAAGTGTGTGTGTGTGTGTGTATTATTATATACAGGGGAAAAAGGCCGAGAGAGAAAGAGTCTTTTATGTTTTCATATTATTATATTATATTCGATCGTTCGACTATTTGCCTAACATATTGCAATAGTTATGTGTGTGCGCGGGCAAACAAATTACTTACGTTGTCGTGAATAAGATTACACACGCTTTGTAGCGCATCGGATTTTTTTCCCCGAACCCGAAAAATTCGATGCGTTATTCGAAGCGTACGCGATATTTACTTTCGGTCACGTTATTCGTTTGCCGTCGAACCTGCACAGGAGTACGCTTGTTCGTTCGAGCGCGACAGACCCTCGGCCGCGGGATTCAAAACGGAAATTGATGCGGCCAAAGACTATTATATGATTTTTGAAAATATTGAATCATACGCGATTCGGCGCCAGTCCAGTTTGAAGAAAATTCGCCTGACAAACAAAGCTTCTCGAACGTCGGTCAATATTTTTCAAACTGTCTTTACGCGTACGACATATTTTTCACAGTTCGAAACCTCGATCACGTAATGTAGGCTCGTACAACATTATATTCGATCGATCTCGATACGGCGAGATGTTCCCTTCTTTCATCGTGTGACCGTAATTTTTATTACAGCTGCCAAACATTTGAACAGTCGGTTCTTCATCGCACGCTACTACGAACGTTCGAACTTTTACGTACGGAAATATCAAATTTTACATTTTATACCGTGTTTAGACAACAGTAATAATAATTATTGTTCTTTACGGAGTTTTCGGATGCATCGCGCGAATCTCGCAGTAATAAACGGCAGCGGCAACCGAAAACGTTGTAAACTGGAATAACAGTGTTATTATTTTACGGTTCGTTATTAATATTCGTCGTAAAAACGGAAACGACGCAATTTTCAAACACTAACCCCGCGCGTACGAGCGAAACGATATCGTATTACGCGTGTTATAATCGAAAATGTCCGGGGAGACGCGATTATAAAACGACGTCGTTGATGAATCGTAAAACGCGTAGGTACTACTGTTGAGTATTTAGGCGAAAATGGTTGTGTTCAGATTTTTGACAGTTAAATAAATAAAAAAAAACGATAATAATGCAATATCAGGTCTCTACTCCGGTAAACAGTACATTTTCGCACATGGAATATTGAACGAAAAATTCGCATACGAATAGAAACCGTTTTTCACTAGGTGCAGTGTTCAGAACCGTAATGACGCGCGCGAGCATGGTGGTGATTTATTTCGAACCAATTAGGTTTTATAGAAAAAAAAGTACGAATTTCTCATTGTCTTTGAACTGTCACTTTAAACTGGTTAAACGCGTATAGAGGCACATCGATGTTTAGTACGGTTCGGTTGTTTATAGCAGTATAAAGTATAGTCGTTCGGTATTCATGGAGTTCAATCCAAGAAAAAGTCCCATCTCTGATCAATCATCTATCTTTCGAGGTATCGCGTACGTTAAAATCGGAGCATTCTTTCTACTAGAAAAAGTGATCACAAAAAAACAAAAATCTAAATCGACGCGTGAAAAAACATGTTTTCCGTAATTATTCGGCCCACCCGTGAGAAAAACACGGCCACCCAAAATAACAAAAATTTCAATGGTCTCCCTAAAAAATGATCGAAATCGATTGAAATTTCAGCGAGACGCCCATAGTGCTACTCTTCTAAATGACACACATAAATTTCATGTCAATTAAAAAAACTGGCTCGTTTTCTTCTTTTTCCTCAGAACTTCGGGGATAATTTCAAATAAAGTGCCATCTCAGTATCAGTTGTCTATCTTTTAAGGTTACGTTAAAATCGGTGCAGTTTAGAACTTTCGATCGCAGAAAAAAAAAAAAAAAGGTCATTGTAAAACCAATACATTTTTCGCTAACGCTCAGAATCTAAAAAATTATACTCCAACAAATAACTTTTTACCGGTTTTTCGTTTAAACTGCTGTAGATGCTTTGGCGTGTCCTGTTCTAATCGGTTTTGTTTCCGTCCGTGGAGATCACGGCTCCCGGGGGTGGCTTGTGTACACGACGAACCGGTACCGCGAATTTACCAGTTGTTTTTTTTTCTAAGATCATCTTATCTCGGTGACGGTTTTCGTGGAAACACTAACTTCTTTTTGACGATCGGTAAAATTCAACGGCCACGTTCTGTAATACGTACAGTCGCTGCGTCGTCCGTAGTTGTAAAAAGAAAAAAAAGGAAAAAGCAAAACGAAATAACTTAAGACCAGATTTTTTTTCTTCGTCGTGTCGTATTATTTTGTAACGTCGTGCGCGTTCTTGGCGCTATATCGTTGTAAACGTTAAAAAAAGCTTTATTATATTTTTGACGGATAAGGTCCCCGACGACGAGGCGGGTCGTAAACGTATCTCGCGCGAAAGGGCGCAGGCGAAAGTATAAAATTTCTGATCGTAATAACCACGCGAGTACAACAATAATATTTTAATAACATAATACAACGCGTAAAAACGGGTCGTTATATGACTCGCACACGGCGAACATAATAGTATTATACGATTATGTACGTTTTACCGCACGTCCCGGCAACGGAATTGGCCGCGCGCTATTAAAATCGGAAAACCGTTTGGTGTTTTTTTTTCCGAAAACCGAGCGCGTACGCTATAAAAACGTCTGGTAAATTTTCGGTAAATACGACGGAATCTCGAAAAAACGTTGAAGAATATTTGCTGTTATTTTCTTTCCAACCTTTTTTTTTCGCCGATTCGACAACATTTTAAAAGTTTGGTTGGTCGAACGATTTTCGTGTATATTGTAACGGTAACGTAAAAAACATGGTTCAAGAATAAAAACTAAATAACAATATTATATTTTGTAATTTAGCGAGTCGTAACAGATTCCCGTTTATCGCCACGAGATTGTTCTCCAGAATAACTTTTTTGAGCATGTTCTCGGCTCGGTTGTAGACAACGGACCCCGTCAAGGGCTACAATAGTTAATGAAGTACTAAAGCGTGTGACAATTTTTTTTTTTTGGTTCAAGTTCGAGTTATATCGTCTTGAACGATCTTCGATCTCGAGTCACAGAGATGTTGAAAAATATCCGACTACTGTACGGCTCGGTTACAATAAGGTTTTTATTTTTTTAACAAAAACGTAATGACGAGGAATCGACGATGTCGTTTTAAAATTTCACACGTACCGCGCGATTGTTAGACTTTAGATTCGGATCGACGGCGATAACGTTTATAGAGTGTGACAATTTTGGAAAAAAAAACAGTATGGCAAACAAATTAGGTTATGAAACTATTTTGGTATTCAACCGTTACATAATATCTCAAAACATTTCACTATATTTCTATCAATTTGAACAGCTTTTCTTATAGTTCTTCTAACCCAAAATGCATTTTTATAGAGAAGAAAAACAGAGACGAAGGAATACTTCTGAAATGAACCGTAGATTTTTAACGCGCACGACGAAACAAGAAACGCATTCAACGTGTCCGTGTTCCCGACGCGTTAAACTTTATCGTTCTGAATCTACACCCCGACGACAATGAAGTTATTATATTATAGTAGGTGGTATAAAATTTTAAAACCGTTTCACTAACGCGTCGCACTAAAATATACAATGCGAGACGAGTTAAATACCCGTAAAACGCGTGTAAGTACCCATACTTACACGTGACTGCCACACATTGTACCTGCTGGTTATCGGCATGGAACCGTAGTGTGACAAAGGGATAAATATCGTACGGACGACAATGTGTTTCTCAAACGGACAAATATGACTAGGCCCGATGTTTTCAAAAGGGTCCTATTAAACGCGTTTATAACGTCTCCGTTTATGGGATCGGCGTAAAATTACCTCTATTATTACCGTAGTAGATAAAAATGTTACACAGATTTCCGGGGCAGAGCGTTCGTGGGATTTGGCGTTTAATGACTTTTTTTTCTTATTCTCGTTTCGGCCTATTGGAAAGATGGTACGCGTGAAAACGCGCTACGGTAATACACACAAAATGGACAAAAGATCGTTTAAAAGTTGGATGTCTGGCGAAATTTACAGGTAGGTACACACGCTTGGTGTGTAACGATACAATAATATATACGTCGATGAGACTAAACGCGAGTTCACTATAATCGATAAACCGTTTAGCCGAGCGAATCACACCACAAAATCTAGCGTTTCAATTACAATATGATTAACGAATGTTTGTACAACGGCAACACCGTGTGTGTTTTTGATTATCGCGTATCGGAATATACCATGAAACTTGCACAGGCTACGGAACAAATTTTAGATTCTGCGCGTAGCGAAGAACGTGTACCTAAACTGTTCGGCCACAAAATTTGTTTAACGCCGCACAGCTACAGGTGGCCTCGATAAAAACGGCCAATCGTGTGTGAAAAAAATCGTCAATTCGTATGCTAAAAATAACCTCGAAGATCCATTACCACCTATTATTATTATCACCGTGACGCGAGTGAGTGTAAAGTTACAGTTTTCGTCAACACTCGGTACATTGTGAGTAATTTATTGTTCGCAAACTACTTTGTTCGCTTCGACTGGTACACAACATATTATGTCGTGTATAATTAATAGCGTTTGTTCTCGACCGGAAAAAATACAAAAAAACCGAAAGTTCCAAACTGAAGTATACCACAAAAACAATAGTTGTTGCGTACGTAGGTACTAATTACTTAAAGTAACGATTTTGTTTGGACCCAAGTGTCTTTTTGGGCTTTACCGTCATACCGTCACGCGTCACGTCGAATCAAATAAAATCTAATAAAAACAAATTCTCATCATCTCGATGAGTACGGCGCACGGTGGTCTGAACAATTTTAAAAAGGGCGTATTTTGATAAAACACGTGTTTCGATATTATTCCAAGTCAACATTTTAACAAGAAATTTTTCATAAAGATCCCTGTACGGTATTTTAATTACCTGTCTTGTTATAATAATAATACTGAAAATCGCTTAAAACGTAAAAACAAGTTAAAATATGTCGTACTGCCGTTTAGTGATGCGAGCTGATAACAGATAAAGACGATTTGCGGTAGTTGAAACTATGATTTCAGAGGACGTGATGAAAATACGATTTTCGGATCCTCGATTTATTTTTTTAAAAAATTTTGAATGTGTTTCATCAATAAATGCCCTTTTAAAAAACGTTTGCACCGCTGTGCCGCCGCGGCGTAAAATAACGTCTATAAAATATAATAATCGCTCGTCGGTCTCTATATATCGTACGAGTAGAGTACGCGAGAAACGATTTTTCAAAAGTAATTAGAATAACAGTGTAGGAAAAAGAAAAAACCCCCCGTATGACACCATCAATACGTCGTAACTAAAAACAACTATTTTTCTATTTTAATTAACATGGCAAAGTGTCAATCGAGCGAACTTGTAAAAGCCATAACGCAAAGGTATACTGGAAATGTGAAACGATACCGATCAGTGTCGACAACGATCATGGTGACGCGGAAACCCATTATTATTAAGAGCGGAAAACGTCGTGAAGTCACCGAAGAAAACACGTGCGCTGTCAGTCACACCGTCGTCGCGGGTCATGCTCGATATTCACTTAAATAATTATTGTTATATTATTATTAGACTATTCCTCTACGCTCGTCTAGACCGTTAACACTCCGCGAGCGGTAAAATCTAAAAAGCGAAACCCAAAATAAGTATACACGCCGACGGCAACAAAAAGTGTTATTGCCACGAGACGTGTAACGTGTTTAAAACGATGCGCTTATCCGGTAAAGAAACGCGAAACGTGCGACTCCGAAGAAAAAACGATAGTAAAAACAAAAGTCGTATAAGTGTAAATAAAAATTAATATCCGCACTTTCCACTATTGGAGCTCAAAAAAAAAAAAACGGAGCACGTGGAGCCATTATTTTTGATTACGCGTAGTAAAGATTTTTTTTCGTACAAGTATACTTTACTTGTATAGTGTTATGCAAATGTTAAGAGTTAATAAAAATTCCGACGCGTTTAAAAACTATCGTAGGTACCGATCTGTTTCGACGCAATTAAAATATAACGTTTATTTTTCATATTACGTAACTTAAAACATTTGCTGTAGACGCATAAAATTGTATCCGTCTAAATCTATCTGACAAAAATTATACCGCGGAAAATAAATTCACGTTAAACAGTCACCATGAATGTTCCTGAATATTGAAACGGTAAATTAACAACGGTAATATTGTCGTATTTGGGAAAGTCGTGAAACGGTTCATAACGACTTTTTGACTATACGCACTTTAAACGATAAAAGTACCTATACAGTCTTTATATAAATTTGACGACACAATTTGTAAAATGATAATAATATAATGTTATGAATTATAATAGTTTCAAATATCGAGTTTAATCTATGAATGAAAATTATCCGCAATAAAAGTTGTTCAATACGTCGTTTTGAATGCGATTTGAAAGCTTTCCGAGTGTGGAATTTTAGTTGGGATTTTTTTTTTTCTTAATACTGACCTATTTTCTTGTAAGTAATCAAATGCGTACTAAATGTATGGTAAAAAAACGATTTACATGTTTCTGTGTAGGTATCGATCAGAATACGCATCGAATAGAATCGAATATCGATAATAGAAACCTGAAACGTAATAATATATAGGTGTACGATTCGATTTAACGTAAGCCGACAAATTAACCTTAATAGTTCATTGAATCTTGTACATAAACGTCATTTTAAAACTTCCACAAGACTAATGTATAGTTAACGTAATATTATTAAAATATACGATAGTAACTGTGTTTATAATATTTTTTCTAAACGTGTGTCGATAAATCCGAAGTAAATGTTTGACGACAAAAAAAAAAAAAAAATATCTTACAGCAATATTCGAGTACGCGTTTTATTGTCAATTCTATACGGTGGAACGAAATTACATTATTGGTCTTATAATAACGTTTAAGTCGTAAATAAAAGAACTTAACAATGAAATTGCGTCACTCAAGTCGGAACGAGGAAATTGTATTTTTTATCGCTGTCAAGTCGGATTAACTCGGTACTGCAGTATTTACGATAGAAAAGAGCCGGAGTAGCAGGGTTTAAGGTATGACTCTAACCACCCCTATAAAAGTAAGTGGATTACTAATTTTTTTTTATGTACTCCATAAAACTATAACGACGCCGTTAAATCATAAGAGATAATTTTCTCTCGGATTGTTTTCAACGTTTTGTTAGTCGGCTCAAATTTTTCGGCATAATGAATAGCGGGTTCGTATGAAAATCCGATGACGGTTTCAATAACAAATGTTTTCAAATATTAATCATTATTACTGAGGAATAAATGGACCAAGCCATCAGTCCTTAACGTGGGCAGTACCGTTCCAAAGGGGTGTCGTTTATTTTAGACAGAAGGGGGTTGGAAATCCGTATTTATCTCGTCCGAAATAGATTAAGAGCCACTGGACTCGATTATTGAATTACATATAAACGTTTGGAAAAATAATATCTCACTATTAGAATCCGTTGTTATAGGAATATTAAAAGTATAATTGTTAAACAAGTCAAAACTTTTGAAATAATTAATTTTAGCAGCGCAGAAAACTGTTTTAAGCATTTCGCAAAAATAATTCAATAAAAAAAAAAAAAAAATAAAACAACCGACGAATGTTCTAGCCTACATGATTAAAAGTAGTAAGACGATTCCAAAACATGATTACCTGGAAAATACTTATCGAATCACTCGTGTACGATTTTGAAACAGTCTGAAACATTTCGATTGAATTCTTTTGTTGGCTAAATCATCACAAATAGCGCCATTATACGTTGCCAGTCTTACAAAAATTTTCCGTTATTACGAATCATATCAATATATCAGAAAAACACAATTTTTATTTACCCGAAATCGTTTTCGCCTCTGAAACACGCCGTCAACGAACTGTTACGTGCTGCGACGTGTACATCGAAACGCGACTACTTTGAGCTGTCGTAAACAACGCGTATGACACTGCGGAGGTTTAAAATTCGCTTTGGATTGTCTCGAGTGTTTCGTCTTATTTTCATTTTTTTCCCCTGGTTATTGAGAACGCGACCGGCACATGCGCTCGTCGCGAAGACCCGTGCGACTGTTATACCGTCGTTACTGCGCGCGTTCGGAGCTGAAAAAAAACAAATATACTTATATAGTTTGCCTGTTGAACGTCCGCGTGGAAGATTGAAAAAAATAAAAACCGTTTTGTTTCTAAAGAATACGAAAAAAAAACGCGAAATCGCGCAGCACATAAGCGCGTAATATTCAAAACTCGTCGGCGCGAGAGCTGAAGTGTGGAGGAAAAAAAAACTTTGCGTCACAATGGACGGATTAGCATATAACGCGGTCCGGACGACGGCGGTCTCGTATGGTACAGTGATTGGCGTTGTACTTTTGTTATTTTGGTTTTAAAACACTTTTTTAAAACACTTTCCGCTCATGACGCTCATCGTAATCGGCCGTTTATTCCCGAAACGTTTCCGCGTTTTTTGAACCGGTTGAAAACGGTTTTGAACGTAAACAACTTTAAAACGATTTTCGATCGGACGTTGTGCTGCAACGATGGCGATTTCGTTCTTTCATAGCGTAGTCAAGTGTATATATCGGCCGAGAAACTTTCAGTACGTGTGAGAATTCAACCTAACACGGTCAAATGACCCGTCTCGCCGCTGAGGATGATCAGTTCCGATCGATATGATGACCGAGTGCATATACGAACTCGTAACGTTGTTTTCACGAAATCTGTGACGTTTTCGACGTTTCCGTTATACAAAAACCTAAACCTAGCGTAAATGTTAACAAAAAAATAAAAATTAACCACAAACACGATTTGTCCGCCAGCCGTTATCATTCTATAGTCACTTTGTATTGAAAAAAAACCGTATTCTTTCTATCCGCAGAAAACGTCGTTTCCGTACAAAGTAAACACGTACACGCGTAAATCAACAAAACGCCCTAAAACAATAATTTTCGTTTTTAATTTTTGCAAATTATTTGCGAATCGCGGCGTACAATATAAAAACCGTCACCGTCCAAATCGCATATTATACTTGGTGGTATTCATACAATGCTGTCGGTTTTAGTGCGCTAATTTTACCATCCGAATTAACGGAAAAAAAAAAAAAAACATCTTACGACGAATCGTTCGCTACGCTCGAGAATCTTAACAAAAAGAACTTGTGGCTCGATTTTTTATAGTGTTTCGCATTTACCGGCTCCTTAATGTTTATTCATATACATATATCGACCATATTTTACCAACCATTCCTTTGTAACAGACATCGTAACATTTTATTGACCTCGTTTTTGTTTTTATTAAAAAGCATTGTTGTAATTTTATAACTCTTTTTTTATTTTTTGAATTCTATATTATATACCACTATTTTTAATAAAATTCTTCACGTTTCATATCCGCTCAAAATTACGACCTCTTCGAAAACTTTTATACGCAAAGTCACTTTGAACGAAAATATGGCTTGTTACGGCGGGTAAGGGTTAAAAGAAAGCAAACGATATTATTTTACGTCTTTGTTTGTGAGACTTTTTTTTTTGTATTCATGAAAATCGAAATAAACTGCGCGGGATTATAATACTATCCAAACTCTCGGGGTTTCTTTAATACGCGTCTAACATTATGTTTTTATCGCCCGCGTTCTTTAATCACCGCATCAAAGAGAAATCGTCATTTTAACAGCACGAGCGTTTTGAATCGCGCCGATAAAATGTATAATTTGCGAAAACATCGTACGTCCAGGATCTTTCAGGTGCCTATATAGAAGTTCTCGACACGGACGGGAGAAGCGTCTACTGCGGCAGACGAGCGAAATCTGCGAAAGCCGTATTAGAGAACACCGTCGTGTTTTCGCGCGATGATTTTACGGCTGATCATGATTTTTCGCAAGTTATTTTGAGATTTCTTAAAAAACTAAAGTTTTCGAAAACTGTCTCGTAAAAACGCGTAAGTAACGAAGACGAGCAGCGTATGTTATTACTATGACGATTTCTCACAACCGTTCGCGCAACATTTCATCCTCGACCATACTTACACGGATCCTGGCGACACCGAATTCTTCGCGAAATCCATACGAACACCCTTCGATCGATAACTATTGTAACGTACACGTCGAGTTGTTTTTTATAATTTTTGGGACGTCGTCGCACGGCGGGCGCGACACGCTCTCGACCGTTTCCACCGCGGGACGCGCGTAATTAGGGAAAAAAAATAATTGCCCGCAATCACAGCCGGCGGCGGTTGCGCTCTTTCGCGGCACGCGCGTCCACTCTCAGACGACATAATAATTACTGTCGTTTCGTCCGCGTTCACAACACTCGCCAGCGATATTGTAGCGATTTCACATATCTCACAATAACGTACGACCGTCGCTTAATCGTGCGATATTATACGCAACTGTATATACTACACTGGAGTGCAGGTCGCGCGAACGTCGAAAAAGGGTGTTTCAAAAGTCGGCTCGGACCTCGGATCGTTCTCAGGCAGCCTCGGTCTCGCCATTTGCGCGTCGTCTCGGAAGTTTATTATCGCACAACGACGAATGTCCGGGTTTCAAAAGCGTTCTACTATACACAGCGAGAACGACGAATGCCGTTCCCGGACACTGCGCGATTGCAGTTTTGGCGGTCGCGGTGTTCCGAGCGAAAATGCTCGGTGCGGAAAACGCGAAAAACGAACACGCTATCAGGAAACGACGAGTGACGGAGTAGCAACGCTGACAACGGCTCGTAAGAAAAATGCCGACTTTTGAAACACCCTTTATCGTGTGACGAGCGCGATAAAAATATGCGTATCGAGGGGCTCCTCGCGACCGGTACGTCGTGCAGCAGTGTCCTCCAAAACAAAAGTTTCGTGACAACGATAATGAACGCTCCGACAGTATAATACGCGTAGTAATGACGTTTTACTGTACGACGAGAGAGAGAAACGCCACTAGAAAACGTCAAATCCGTCGAGTGCCCCCGTTTTTGTTCACTGCGGACTGGCCGGCCAACGCGAATTCGGCGGTCACTAAACCGGGGGCCTTTGAACTGCGGTCGCTTTTTAGTTTTTTTTTTTCAAAGGAAATAAATACTATAACAACACTCGCCGCACTATTATTTGCGACATTGCGAGTACGACGATTGATTCGTACCGTGTATTATTATTATTATGACGTCGGCGGCACTCGACGACAAAGTCACAAGTTTTCGAACGGGGCGAAACACAAAACTGTCCAGTGCCGCTGCCACTCACTGTGCGAATAATAAACGTATACAGCTGCCGTGTCCGTATTGCGTAGGTAACTATATGCGAGTAGGTAGAGTGTTTTTCTTTTTTTTTTTTTCATTATTTTTATAGGTATAATACGAGGGATGAATAATTTAAACAGGAAAAAAAAACCGCGACGATCGATGCGCAGCATCGCGTCCCTGCAAATTTGATGCAATGAAAAACGAGAGAAACGAATCGCACGTGACAAAAACTGCCGTTTGAGTTTTCATCGTACAATGTGTACGATCCGTGAGATTTCGGCTGAACGTCGGCAACTGTTCCGAGTATTCGAACGTTTTGACACGAAAACAAAAGTGCAAAACACTACGCGGGACGTGTACAACATTGGGACTATTTAAAATAATAAAAAACTATTTTTTACGTGTACTGCTTACCTATTAACACGCACGTCGCAAAACGAGGGGAAAAAAAATTATTAAATAAACGGCGTTCTTGACAAAATATTTAACTCGCCGTCGACTTTATCCGGTATATTGCGTTGTATACAAAACTTGTATTACTGATTGTTGTCGATGCGTCAGTAAAAATAGCCAAATAGAATTGAATGGCTCTAAACGTTCAGACGTTTAGAACATCAGAGCTAGAAATACTGGATGTTAGGAAATCATACATCCCCGCTGTTCTTTCCGAATCGTAATTCCCGAATGTACTTTTTCCCGAAACGGTTTAAAACCAAAAACACGATCAATAACCAAAAAAAAAATAAACGCGAGGGTGAAAATATTTAATACGTATAAAAAACTTATTTTTAATAACCTTCGTTATTCTTCAGACTTTAAAACGTATTTTCGAAAAAAAAGGGCCACAAACGTATTTAAAGCACTGTCGTTGTACGATGTAACGTAAAAGAACTCGATTATTTCAGTAGGTAAAAAGACCGTTTTCGTGTACCGCGTTTCTGAGGACAGTTTGTAAAATATGTCCGTGTCAAATATGGCTCCTGAAAAAGCCGTAACATTACCGCTTTCGATCTGGTATTGTTTATAGCTCCTCGTTTTGCTGACAAAATCCAAATCTTTTTGTTTCTAACCGTTGCGGGAAAAAGGCGTTCGGGAAAAACGGTTTCGGGTTTGCGGGCTTTCCGGAAAAATTCGGGAATTTCGAAAAACGGCGGGCGAAACTGTATAGTTTATACGTGATAATTGTTCGTGGAAAACGTGTATAATCACACGTCATAACGTGCCCGTATAAAAAACATTAATAACTACTACCGTCGAGATAGCGTGTATCGACGGTTTTTTATTAAAAAAAACGTAATTTTCTACACGCGCTAATATGTATGTAGTGTGTTAAATATTCGATAATCACCACCAATAATATTTTCGCCAATCATCCGATTTTTCGCTTTTTTTCCGCGCGTCATCATCGATCGCGGCTTATTCTTCGCGCGTCCACCCTCGTGTTTTGTGATTTCGCTCCGTTGGATTTGTTTTTATTTTTAGCGCAGAGCTAAACGGCCACTCGGTTTTAATCCGCGCGCGCGCGACAACTACCGTCGAAAAATATCGCGATAGTAATAATAACGACAACGATCGAACGTTTGTTAGCGAATAACTGAGTGTATTATTATATTATATATTCTATTATTATCATTATTGGAGCAAAGTTTGAGTAATTTTTTTCTTTCCCCGATCGACACTCGAATACTATTATTATTTCGCTATAAACGCGGCCACCGCGCGTTTTTCATTGTCATGCATATGAGCTGCGTTTAAAACGCGTACAAACCACCACTCGGCGAATATATTTAATGACGGCGAAAATCGTAATAATAATAAAGAGCTTATCGGGAGACTGTACGCGACATTATATAATATTGTTTATTATTGTACGATCGTCGTACTCGGCCGGGGCTGTTGTTTTTCGCGACTGCAGGTGCACTCCGCCGACCGAAAGCCAAATCGACGAGCCAACGATAATATATTAATATGTATAGATAAGCCGTTTTTTTTCCTTCATAATCCGGCTACTGACATTGCAAATCTCTTCCTGCGTCTCGCCCTCTCTTTGTATCCTATTTTTTTTGCTTTCAAAACACTGTCATTGAAATTTCACGAAGGATAATAAACGGTCCCCGCGTAATGTTATCGTTGCGGAGAACACGTGTGGTTTTAAACCCCGGTGTATGCTGCGAAATTACGCAGAAGCAGCAGATCGAACCGAAGAACATAATGCGCAGACCATCAAAAAGGCCGCTTGAGAATCGTGACGGTAGCTAATAATAATTCGTGATAAATACGAGTCGTTATGTATTGCTACACTAACGTTTGGGTGTAACGCAGCCAAGTGCAAAAGTACCGTTAAGAGGACGGCCGTAAAGATTAATAAGGTACAAACCTCGAATATTTTAAAACTTTTTTTTATGATTTTTCCGCGAGTTCTATCCTCGCGACGAATCGTGCACGGATTTTTTTTGCACCGAGAATACGCGTATTTGAAATTATACATTTTCATTTACGCAACGTTATTATTTTTTACCGTTTCGTAACCGCTAATTACTCGAAATCTAATCGTTTTCTTTTGTTCGCCACGGAGTACCACGGCTGTGCTGTAAGTAGAAGTTTATAATAATCGTGTTAAAAGAACGATAAGGAAATAAACATAATAATACACGTGTATCATGTGTACAAAACAAGAGTGAATATGATTACAATCATCATATCAGTCACTAACGAATCGACGCAAAATCGTCGTACCAACAGAAAACATATTAGATTTTTATACCGTACGAACGGATTCGATAGCTTTAAAAAAAAATTCATATTTTTATAGAAAATTTTTTGTCTCGTATCGAATTATACGATATTACACAATTAACTTCGGTTGTCAGTTATTTAGTACTGCGCAATAAAAGGGCTACAAGCAGTTTGAAAACTATTCAAACGCCTTTTGAGTATACATCGCCGAACACGCACCGTTATAGTATACATTGGACACATACGTTAAATTTTTTTTTTTCATTATTCGACTACACCGGTAACGTAGGTGTTAGAAAAAAACTGTTTGATTCTTCTGTTTTTTGATGGTATTTTGACCGTAAAACAACACGAGAGTAAACTCTTTATGAACTATAGTCGTGTCACATTACTCTTCTTTCGCACCAACATTTTCTCTCGGTCTGTTTTGAAAACTAATGTTTTGACGTTCCGTTTTTAGCGAACCCTAGTGAAATTTAATCGAAACCTGAAATCTAATTTTCACGCCTGCAGTTTCGTTGTTCAATCGTTGTTCGATGACAACAGCGGTTTGGAAAATAGCAAAAAAACAACCACACTTGAATTTCTATTTGAATCGTGTACACACGTTTGCGTTTCGTGCGGTTAACTACGGTCATTTACGGTATGACGTCGGCGCGAGAACGGATAATAACAACGACGTAGTATGATTATGACTTACCGAGTTTTTCAGTCGTCCGGTTTTTCACACGCGCGCGCGCGTAAATAATTTTATTAAAACGCTATACGTTGCGTGCATCATTGCGACCGGAAAACCTTCCAAAAATGATGCACGCAAAATTATATATCGCGTATTTATAGGTCAACAATTCCTTTGCGTTCGCGAACAATAACGCGTCTGGCGCGAAGTCGGCACGGCCAAAAAGCGCGTGCACAAAAGACCTATTGTCCCGCACGGCGGACTCGCGCCACGTATGTAATAATAGCAGCGAGGGGTAAAAACGCGACCGAGTGTTCGTCACGGGGTGAATCATTCGGACCGTATCTATATTTTCGACGGAAAATAAAGTTCTTCAAAAAACAACACCGTTTAGTTTTAACAGCGCGTTCCACACACTCGCGTAAACCAACGGTATTCGATCGCCGTGTGATCCATAGACACGATGGACCTAACAAAATGCCGTTTCATCGTGATTTACAAAAACAAATTGAACCGCCAAAATAATACGCGCGTCATACTGTGCTAAAATAACTCGAGCTTTTGAGTTTTCACTCGAGTTGATGCCATGCGCTGCAGTTCGACTTGTAGTGCGCACTTGGAACGCTGTTTTTTTTTTTCATGACTTTTCTTTCGGTTTCCCGATTGTTCGAGCTCTCTCTCGACGAAATGTCGATCGGATTCACACACGACGACGGTTATCGTCGGTCACAAACGCCGTAAGTGAAAACAGGTCATCGTGTTTAAACGGCTAAAATTTTCGGGGTTTAGTACCTAACTAGAACTCGCCGTCTTCGTCTGCACCCCCGAGATAAGGGTATTTTTTTTTTATTTTAAAAGTCGGCGACCGCGATTCGTCCTCGGCCGGATCGCGCCCCCGAACGTGTTCCAGTATATTCTCGCGTAGCAAAACCCGTTTTATCCGTCTCGATAATTATCATATTATTCCGCCGCTCGTACGGTAAACATCGCTGCGGGACAACTGCACCCTGTAATATGCGGATTATAATAATAATAATAATAATATGCTCCACCGTGGAAGAATACGGGAACACCGCGTGTATACGATATTGCGCTAAGCCCCGAATTGATGACGAGTATGGGGCGAGTAT